>VWZO01012103.1:185314-307956 GCA_013396975.1 Bucco capensis
TGGGCAATGAGTTTAATGCTCCCTCTGCTGTCGGCACAGTTATGGCACCAGGGGCCACAAGAGACCACAAGTGATTTTCAGACTGTGCCTAACCCTTAGTCTACTTGGTAACTATCATCATGGTCATCTACTGCAGATGATAGCTGCTGAATAGGGTAACAAATAACACCTTCTTAGTCAAGGAAAAGGATTCTTCAATGAAGCAGAACATCCTGCCAGACTAAGGCTTTTATTTGCAATGCCAATGCCAGCAGAGCAAACAGGAACTACATCCAGAACCTGAAATAATGCCTTACTACCAATGGCTCTTTGAATGGAGTTTAAAACACCTGAATCTGCAATTTTGCTTCAACATTTTATGTAAAAATAGAATGTGTATAAGCAAATTTACTTCTTATAAGCAAAATTAAACACTCATTAAACATCACAACTCTTACTTCTGCCAGACTACAGTTCACTATCTCCAAAATTTAGAGACAAAGAAAATCTTAACTGGGAATAGCTCTGTCACAATATCAACTCATGGCTACTCAAAGAAGAGTATCTTTTTAATCTGCTAGTACTAGTGAAGTTTTAGAAAGAATTGTCTGCAATCGAGATGGCACTTTGGCATTTGTTCATTATGAAGATTAAAATTTTAAGGTATTGCCTTTAAACTGCAGTCCTCACTACATCCTGTCTGATCACACTTGGGGAAAAAAAATCACCAACCTTTCTGGTATTGTACAAAAGTACATATGTGTGCAGATACACACATACACACACAATTTTCAGGAAAAATCTGTAGATTTGTAGAAAGAGTTGGAAAGTTCAAGTGACCAATCACACTGTTAGCCAAAATAAATATGAATCTTTGAGGTTCACTACTCAGCACACCAAGGCTATAGCCTGGATGGCTACTGAGATCTGCTATCAATCTGTGGGCTAGAGAGATGAGCTGTCAGTTGGTGCAGATTAAAGAATGAAGTAATAGACTATGAGTTTTATTGCATTTCTGGATTCATAAAGACTTTTGGTTGGGCATAGTGGAGGGAGATGAGTGATGCATTTGGGATGTGTGTGAAAAATTAATTTTGTAATTTGCATTTTATTCTTATTTGGAATTAAATCTGAAGCAGTCTCATGAGCATTTACTATCTTTATTGCTCCCCAGAGTATATTTAGGCTTGAACAAATCAAACGCAGTGCTTAGCACAGAGCTTCAACCAATCAAGCAAGCTGCTCTTCATTTCATTTCAGGAATAATAATAAAATACTAATGCCAATGGAAAGAGAAATTCATAAAAAAACACCTTAACCTCTGAATAAGTCACTTTCTAATCATCCTGTTACACAGACCTCAACATTCAAATCAAAGGGATCTGGCTGTACATACCATATTTATGAGAACTTCTGTAATAAACATGGTGAGCTCTACACAATCTAGCCTAGTTTTAAACTTGGTTCTATGAATGATTAACAAAGAACCTTTACAGAATAAATGAAGTTCATAATAGCTAAATGTTCCCTAACTTCTTAACCATCCAAAGCATGCAGACTGCAATTAGAGATTCAGAAACTCCACTCTAAGACAAACACATGAATATTTTATCCATTCTAGCAGCCGAACTACAGTCAAAGTGTTCTGATCACTATTCCCCAGCATTTATCTTCAGATCAGGAGTGTATGATAAGTCTGAAAAAAGGTCCCTACTTTCTTCTTATACCTAAATAAATCTAATAAACTCAATTACATAGAAATCTTCAAGCACATGAGCAATAGCATGCGCCATATGGACAGATGGTGGTACTAACAGTCAGATTAGCAGAGGTGTGTACTCTTGCTCCTCTGAAATGCATAGTCTTAAAATAACTTCTACATCTTAGATAAAGCTTATTTAATTCAGCTAAAAAGTAATCTTTGCTACTTCTTACATAATACAAATGAAGAAAAAAAACTAATCATGTCCTCTGCTTGAACTAGGTCCTACTACATAGTCAGCAGAGAAGAAATATCCAACAGAAAATTCAAATTCCTCTAGCACAATATGCAGAGAACAGAAATATAATGTGCAGATTGAATACTGTTTATCCCTCTACTTCTTTCCATATGCTAGTCCCAACTCTCAGCTCACTAAGTGCATTAGAACATCCAGCTAAGACTCCAGCAATATTTTTATGTTGCTTTTATCACAAGAGCTTAAGATGAACAACACATCATCATTCTAAGTCAGAAGCTCTGCGCTTTGTTAATGAAATGAAGGAGTTCAACAGTTCAGACCAAGTTCAGCTGAGGAACTGCAATTTAGGATTTTCCATATAAGCCTCACAAATCAAGTTGCAATGGAATCCAAACAAAAAAAACTATGAATATGTTGTAAAAACAAAATCCCACAACTCTCCCCAAACTTGTTACAAAAAATTACATTGAATAGTTCACTGAATTCCTTCACATATTTTTCCAATTTTTATCAGACATATTATTCAGTAATGTAGGAAAACATTCCATTTCATTTACGGGCAACACCAACAACTTGGGGAAATCTAAATCCCTTATATGTTACTGGAATTCACACATAGAGATAATCCCCTTCTGTACAGGCAAAGAGAGACCTCAGGCAAGCACAGAAAAGCAGGCAGGCAGATGGGGAAGAAGTAGAGAGGGCAAAGAATGAAACTGCCACCACTGCTCTGAAAACTCTGAATCGTACCATGAAATTAAAAGATTTACAGAATGAGATAGTTTGGACTGTTGCAACATATGGCCAGTGGGAAGCATGTCTCACATTCCAATCTTGCCAAGACTCTTGCATTAACAGAAAGAGCTTCCTTTGTCAAGTAGTAAACACTCTGTCTAGATACCAATGCTTTCACAGCATATTCTGATTAAATACAAATGTCTGAAAGACACTTCATTTAAACAAGCTCACAATCAGATTAAATTGGCTCTGAAGCAAATTCTGGTTGCACATGTTTGTAGCTTTCTCTTACAAAACAGTGATGTAAAAGGGCAGCTAGACTTTCCATTCACATTCCTTAGGGAAGAGTCATTTCTAAAGCCGTTTTGCCAAAAGAATGTTATTGTCTACATTGGTCCATGGCTTAGAAAAAGCCATGCAAAGTATCATTTCCCTCCAGTAGTAAATACTGTACAATGTATATTTCTGTTAAAAAAAGTAGCAGCTAGAAAGCTCTAGTCTTCATGGTTGTGTAAATATCTTTACACATATGCTAACTCCAAAGAGTGTGGTCTTTGTATTTGTATGCACAGAGTGCTTCTCTTCTCCATCTCTGTCTATGACTATGATCTCCTGCAATTCTTTGTAAAGCTCCAGATTCCTCCCCTCAGCTTTCACTGCTATGGTAACCTCTGTGGACATCAATGAAATGGGTTAAGAATCAGGTGCATTTTCCAACCTGAGAAACTTTTGAACAAGTGGGAAAATGCACTGGAGACATCCACTGGGAAATGTGAACTCCAAAAGGGAAGGCAGGAGCAAAGACAAAATGAGCAACTTTTCAGCTTCTTGTGGTGCTGGGAACAGAGAGGAAGAGACCTTTCCTTGCTTCCAGCAGTCAAGAAGAACTCATGAAGTTCACACTTATCAGACATGTCCTAACTAGAGGCTAAAAATCCATCATCCTTTAAGCAGTATCAGGGATATAATCCATTAGGCGAGACAACTTCTCACTTGGGTGATGCCCTAGCAGGTGTGCTGTTTGTCCTTAGTTTTCTACCCTGATAATCTCTTGGGATCCTGGTAAATGTTTTCATTGCCTGAGCAGGCCAGGTGGGTGGAGAAGGATGAGCAGGTGCATGGATGTAGACACAGACAATATATAGCAGAATAAACCAGAAGAAATCAGAAGACACACAACACTGAATAGGAAAGAAGAAAAGATGTTGAGATAAAGACATCAAGAAATACTGAAAACACAAAAAAGACATATTACTGTGTCTTATAAGAAAGAAGCAAGGAAAAAAGAGGAGCAAAACTATCTGGACAGAAAACAGTTGAAAGGGAAAAAGTTGTAACAAAATCAGGTAATATTTCATAAAGTCCTGGAAAACAGAAATGTCAAAGAAAACTGACTCTCAGCATTTAGAAAACATAAAACACACATATGCACTTATTTTAGTCCATTCATCTCAAGAAGGCATTTTTCACCTTCTCTATCAAAATTTGCTTCTCCAGATGGTAGCAATGAGAAATTTCTTGTCAAATGTTGCATTAATTTATACTGTATTACAAACCAGAGCTTATCTGGCTTATCTTTGTGATAAACATCCCACCAGAAATGACTGTATGTGAATAAGAAATGCTATTGTTGCAGTAGAAAGCACATTAAAATTTCTAGCATTTTATATGGGCCACAGAGGTGTACCCACTGGCTCATTTAACACTACATTGCTAGTGAATGAATGTTCTTGAGCTTGTGTTTGCTGCCTGCAAATTTCTTCTATCAAATATGCTGTCAGCTAAAGAAGAGAGAAGGACATGGGAGAGTGTGGGACTCTCCTTCATCTAAAACTGTCCATAACAGAAGTTCTGGAGACCAAATGCTAGTGCAAGTCAACATCAGTGTATAGCCTCACTGAGGATGTTCTTACATGAATAACTTAATGCAAATCAGTAACAATTCTGATGACACTACAAAGCACAAGACTGGTTGTGTCTGTTCTGCAAACTACATGAAATAAGAATAAAAGCAGTGTATATTTGATTCAATGACAAACTAAATGAAATTAAGTGATTTTGGAGACACAGAGGAAACGCCTTATTTTGAGTTAAGATGCCATTATTCAGATGCCCACTTAAGAAGTTTATCTTGTAAAAATTATCTGTAGCCCAGAAATCCTTTTATAGTACAAAATAGAAATGTCTGCCTTTTCTGTGTTACTCCTCTCATACTTTCTCTTGACACATGGGGAGAAAACATAATGTTCTAACTTTAAAGGAATGGGTTCAGCATTTTATTGGCACTTTATATTGTGAAATATAAAGTTGAAGGGCAAATCTGTTGATTGCACCACACAGTATTATAAATGTTAAGCTCATTGTAGGAAACCCATACCTCTAATGGATTCCCTTTGAAAATGAAAAACAAAGAAGTGTTATTCCTGAACAGAATAAACATAAAAGCAAATGTACCAATACTTACATCGATTAAATCTGAAAGGTCATGAATGTAATACTTGAAAACAGAAGCATTGGTTGCTTCAAGGGTGAGCAGGTATTCATTCCGGGCCTTAATAGATTTCAGCTTGTTTTCAGAGTATTTTGCTTGACGCTAGGAAAAAGATTGCTCATTAATCTATTTGCATCACTTCATTTTTGGCATGCAGCAAAAGTGGTAACAATTCAAGCACACATTCCTATTAATGAGAATGAATCTTATTTGCCAGCTTGCTATGCATATAACAAATGCAATACAAAGTGATAATGCAGAATTTTGTTTCAAATGGGACAATCCAGTTAGTAAGAATTATACTGTGAATAAACTTTTCCCCTCTCTGAACTGCAATTAAGTCAAGTTACCTACTCCTTGCTGCTAGTTTGTTCTGCATACCTTGTTTAATTGTATTTCCCAGCTGGACTTCTTTGTCTAATATCATGCTAAAGAATGTCAGAAATGCACTGAATTTACTTCAAATGAAGCTAAATAAAAGGAGTATTTACTTTTTCCTTCATTTTTTCGATCTTTTTCACAGAGCTCCGTCTCTGGTGCCTATCTTCTAGTCGAATATGAAAAACAGGGTCTCCTGACCTCCCAATCTGTTTTTCTTCTTGCTTCTCTGCTTCCTTCAGTTTGCTTTCTGCACTGATGCTCTCTGCATGATACATGTGGTATGTTTTCATGACCTGCAGAGCACAAGAGACAAAGGAGAGTTAGAAGAAACTGAAAATACAACTGTATCTACAGAAAAATCACAGGGTCTTTGAGTAAAATGTTCTCTTAAAATATTCACTTATAAACATGAACCTTGGATAAGTTTCTCTGCCAACAGAGATTAAGGATTTCTGGTTGCATTTTTCTTTTCTGAATTATTTAATAGTATCCCAACAGGGATTTTTTTTTTCTCATTGCTCTGAAGAGCAAAATCTTTCTTATTAAACTTCAGGATTCCTGTATTTCAATGAAAATCTGAAATAACGAGCAAAAAAAGAAAGCTATAGCAGTGCTATATCTATCTGACTACTTCAGGGCTAAGTTAACTCCTTGTGGACATTGAATGTTTGAAAGCAGAAGGACCACTTCAGCACTGAGAAAAGGAGAAGGAAGCAGAGGCAACTGGAAGCTTCAGTCTGGAAGCACATCCCCAGCCAGCTGCACAGCTGTCTGCAGCCTGGAGAGAAGTGGCTCCCAACTGTGCAGTCAGGAGACTGGGCACAACACAAAACCAGAGGAGAGCTAGACAAGGTGCTGCCTGTAACTAACTTGTGAAGATGCCTCCCCTATAACCCCTCAATGAACACCACTATCTTCCCTCTACAGACACACTGGCTCTCTAGCCAAGAGAGCTTGGGCTGCCAGTCTGCAAATACATGCTTGCACAGACCACAAAGAGGGAGAGGGACTGATTCAGCCCAGTCCTCTCTTTCTCCTACAAACAACAAAAGCCTCATCTCAAATGCTGCATAGTGGGCAGCAAGCAACCATAAACCATCTATCTCTGCTTGAAGAGGGCTGTCTCTGCCCATCTCCAGCAAAGAAAGTCTCTTTCCACCTTCTCCTCCCGCTTCCTCCCTGCTTTTGTTGTTGTTTTCTTAAGCTTCAAGCAAGGAACAAAGCAGGAAGGCATTCTCAGGCGGACACTGGCCTCATCTCTTCTTCACAGGGTGCCAGTGCTCTAGTCAGCAGATGTAATCTTTGGGTTGAGGCCATGCAAGCCCTTCACATCTTCTCCAAAGGACACAGCCAGGGAGGAATCCAATGGGCTGCTCCTCCCTCAGCAGAGTTTTGTATGACCCATGAAGAAGACAGAGCTGCCTTGAAATACTCCCTAGGGAGAGGAGTAGTTTTTGTAACTAAGTAGTTAGGGCAGCCTAGGGAGCATCCATAGAGTAGCAACACTGGGGACACATTAAAGCTAGATAATGCAAATTTTCTGTGGAATATCTTAGCGTGGATAAACACAAATCAACTGTATACCGTGTCAGATAATGGCTGAACTGATGCATATTTGAAGTCTTGTACAGCAGAAAGAAGCTTTTAAAGAGCTGCAATTTTGCATAACCATGTATGTTATGCATATGTTATACACCATATAACTATGTATGCCACTATTTAATACTGATGCCACACTGTTGGTACAACTGAAATAGGATTGATATTAAAAATGAAACAGGCAACTCTTCACAAATTCCTGTAGTATGGTAAAACAGTTGGAGACATGCATCAAAAAGAGTGGTCTTGGTTTTATTTTAAAACAGAGATGTTTACAGGTGTCTGCTGAAAAAAACCCAAACTGCCTGGAGCAGGGCTTGCATTCCAAGGCCTGACCAGAGTGCAGAGCTCCCTGTCTGGGCACTACCTACACCCTCTGGTCACAGCTGTGGCCCCAGCAGCTCATGGTCTACATGATGAGGCAGAAACCTGAAGGCAAACCAATCTGAGCTGGGAAGAGAAGACAGGGCTGCAGAGCCCAGATTTGCACAGTTCTCAGCTTAACCAAATGGCACATTCAGCTCCCTATATCCTGCAGTGTACCATAGGCATTTCTGTACCTGGGGAGTCTAACTTGTATAGCCACATGGAAAGAATTACTGAAAAGAGAAGAAATGCACTTCTTAAAAAATGATATAAAAAACAAACCTGAGGAGCACAGAAAGTGATATGTCTCTATTAAAAATGATGGGTAAAGGAAATCAAAAACAAGATTGAGACCCTTTCTTTTGGCCTTTTGATTCAATGTTTTCAGTGCTTCTTCACAGAAGTCTACAGGTGTTTGCTTGTGTTTTTTTTATCTTTGGTTCTGTGCCAGCTCCAGATGCTTTTTAGTGGGTGGGACAAGGCTAGCTCATGTGTCTTACCCACTTAGGAAAGTGATTTTCTTTTGTACTCAATTTTTCTGCTAACTTCACATCACTGAAGAGTATTTCTCCCTCTCACTGCCTGCTTACAGCACATACTATCAAATACAGAGTGTCTCACTATATTGATTGTAAGCCACGTTTTGTGTGAGGATGACATGGAACTCATAGTCTCTACGGAGGACCAAGAAGTCTACTTGAAATCCATATTCTTGCAATAAACTCTGCATGAGCTCTTGGTACAAATAATTCCTAAGATAATCAAAACTGAAAAAGAAGCCCTCCCTTTGGCAATATACTCAGGGCTGGATGACAGTCAGAGTCTGCTACTTGAGCCACACTGGTTTAGAAATCAATACAGACTATGTACAGAGCAGTGATCAGCCTATGCATTTGACTCCTGTCCAGTCTGTTATGTTGACAGCATTGCTTATCTCATGCACTGGTGACATCATTATTTTGCAAGCCTTTAGGGAAAGACAACAGCTCCAGCCTTTTTCATGATTTGTCAATGGTTTCTAAGAGCTGATATCGCAGCATCTAAACTCAACTTGAGAAAGCAAGAGTTCTGAGATTCACAGGCCTCTAATCTGTGAACAGATCCATAGATCTGTTATTCGAACAACAAATAATCTGGTGAAATAAGGAATATCACTTCTCAGATGCCCAAACTGTTAAACTATAGACTATCCTGTGAGAGTATCCATCACTGAACTGACTTTAATTAGTCCCCAAAGTGCTTATTGATCAGCCATCAAGTAGGCACTGAAAAGAGAGAGCAAGGTCGTAATTTTGCAGACGCTGAACTGTCATCGTGACATATGCTGCACTTTTCCACTGTAGTGAACAAGCACTGTTAAATGTATACTAGTCCCCTTCTACAATTAAATGGTGAGTTTATCTCTTATTAATTTAGCAAGTTTATTCCGCAGATCCAGTGATTTAAAATATAGATTTCTGTCACATAACTGAGATGAAAAAGATTATGCTACCCAAACTATGTAATCTCCCACTTGTAGGTGACAGACTGTTCACTCAGTGATATAAATGTCCTGTGTGCCAAATTTTCATCATCATTCATAAGAGCTCAGCAAGTAGGCTTAGGGCAGAAGATTGCACTTATCACAGGGAAGGGCACATTAAAGTAAATCCTTAGATAATTATTTTATTTAAACCCACAATTGTTATCTGGGCAAATCCATCAACAAGACAGTACTTAGTGCTGTACTTCTGTGGGCTACAAGACAGTAATGCTCCTGTAGCAAGGCACACATATTTTCACAGTGTTTCTCTGGAAAGAGGAATTTAATGGAACAGTAGTTCATCCCTGTTGCAATTACTGTGTTTGAATTGTTTCTGCTAGGTCTTGAGTTCTTATCTGAATGTGGAGTTGTAAGGCATACATTAAACCAGGTTAGCTAATACTTTTCCCAAGAAACAAGTAAAATCTTATGCCAATTTAACTATATCAGTGGCCTCTAGCACTTAAGTAGGTTCAGTATTAGCTGTTTTCAGCATCCTTCCAAATCAACCTCTCATGTGGTTCCAGGAATTGTCACTGATACATTACTACCAACACAGAATTACTGATTTCAGCTTCTCAGATCTCTGATGTGCTATAATAAATTGGACTTAACTTTTCTATACAGAATCCAGATTCTGTGTTATTCCAGCAAAAAAAGAAAGAAAATGTAGCAGCAACTACCTTGAGAAATTAAACAGCCAAGATTTTTTAAGAGTAAGATAAAGCAATGGAAAATGCAAGCAGCACTGTCTTAATGTTAACTTGTTTGCTTTGGACTGTCCCTACTTCATTTTTCTGAAAGCCTTACTTTTATATTGCTTGTGAAAAGTGTGATTCTGTTAGGAGTAATCTGGAAAGCAAAGTGAGAAACATGAAGATGTATTTTTATGATGTACAGTACTTTTCTCCACAATCTGCTCTCATCTAATAGTTACCAGAACAGCTCTGTATTTTTTAGTGGACTTGTCACCTCATTGATTACCCTCCCTGACTCCTTTAGAGCTGCCCTCCCTTCTATATAAATCTAGTGGAGATTTATATAGGGTGAAAAAAAAAGTTTAGGCAGCTTTTAAGATTCTGTATCCATAAATACAATTCAATGGACAAGATGCACAAAAGTAATGTTGGAAGATATCTTCCTGAGGATAGATGGTTTCTGATATCTTACTAAATTTCTTTAAAATCACAAATTGCTTCCTGATACAGATATTGTGTTTTTCCTGGTCTCCCAAACCTTGAGGGTAGGGAAGGGAACAGTCTAGAGACTCTTATGTAGGGTACTGGAGCACAGATCTTTCAGTTCTTCCAGACAGAAGGGAGAATTTAGATGCACAACTTCCTCAACCATCAGAAATCAACAGACTTTTGTAAGAAGTCAATGTCACCAGCATCTCTTCATTGCATAGTTGTGTTTAGAACAAGGAGTAATTCTTGTTTTGTTCTTTCTTAGAACATATTCCCTCAAAAACATTTGGGGAAATGTTTTTCAGGTAGACAAGGATTTGGTAGTGCTAGGTTTATGTCTGGACTCAATGATCTTAAAGGCCTTTTCCAACCTAAATGATTCTATGATTCTAAGACCCCAGCCTCTAGTAACAAGGGTGTAGATAAGTTTCGAAGTGGAAAAGAAGTTCAGACCCACCTTCTCTCAGATTTTCTAACAGGTTAGCAGCAGCTTGCCAGAACACTTATAGAGATTTTTTTTCTTGACCTCTCTTAATGGTATGGAAAGCCTACATAACCCTTTAATTTTCTGTTTTTCCTTTCATTATTTACTTATCCCAGCCAAGGAAAGGGAAGGGCACATAAGTAACACTTACTGATTTTTACTGTGTGGAGTCCATGAGTCAAGTCAAGCAGATGGCAGCATGGACAAAAACAAGGCAGCAAAGGAAGAAGCTTTGCTCCAGTAAGCTCCAAGCAGAAATGCCTCATTAATAATCAACAAAACTTAGCATAGTCTGAGGGGAGAAAGGGTTGAAAGCCAAGTAATCCTGAAAGCATTAGAATATGTATTGCAAACAAGTGAGTAGTCTTTCCAAAAGAGAGAGTTTAGATTTGTGTAAAGAGACAAAAATAAGCATCTCCACTGGGGCGGTAATTTGCTAGCTAAAAGGACACTTAAAGCTTATTAGAAGAAGTCTGATATGGAATTTGTATTAGATAAGCTAAGTTAGTAATTGTACTTACTGTGTAAAGCTCATTAAGAACTTTCATTAAGTCTTCATGTAGCTGAAATGCAATCTCTTTGCTCTGTAATTAAAGAGAAATCGTTAGAAAAAGGCATGCAAAAAAACCTGCTACATACAATTCCTTCTTGATATTCATACTTACTGTTCATCCTAGATAGTGAGTGCAATGTTGCTTGCAAAGACACTGTTCTGACAGAATTACAGTGCACTAAAAATAATGATGCAGAGGCAGACAGATAACATCTGGACAGAGGACTTCTAAGAGGAAACCCAGAAGTCATTTGAGAGACTTTCCCATGAAGCATCAGGAAGCAGAAAGGGAAAAGTTCATGATTAACATTATAAGACTTTTTAATGGAAGAAATTGTGGAGTGTTTTGTAACTGCTGTGATATATACAAAAACTAAACCATGTGGAACATGATCTTCTAGAGAGATATACTGCCCAATTTTGCATTCTAGAATAGTCTTTGTTTCTCAGCACATGCTATCTAAATATTTATGCAAGAAATAATGGTGGCTCCTCTTTGAAACAGATACTCAACTGCATAATATTTCATAGAGTGGGCTGCTGAAACAGCTTTGTTTAGCTTTTCTGGATTGTGTCTTTACTCTCATTCTGACCCAGAGAAAAAGAAATGCTTAGCAGTAGTTATTAACTAAAGCAAGTGTGTCAAAATAAGAGTATTTAATTGGAGTCTCATTCAAATATATTCCTTTGTTAGTTCTCCAGAACAGTTCAATCAGATGAACATTGTGGCAACTGTGCAAGAGTTGAAGGCATTTGTACTATAGCCTTTGGAAAAGAGCTACAGACCAGAGCTACAGGACTTGGCAAACAGCCTGGCTACATTTCTTCTGCAATGCTCAGCATTGTAACACCCATGCTGGAAATGTCAGCTCTTTTTTCTGTGAATAAATTGAAAATTAGCCCGGCTTCTAAAAACTCCAACTTCATGACAGATAATGGCCTTAGCTATGAGAAGTACTTTGTAGTTGTATAGAAGCCAAAGGAAAATCCTCAGGGACAACTCATCTCCAAAGCTGCTAACACATACTTGGCTGTCACAAAAACACCTGCAGGAATAATGGTTTCTGAATGAGAATTTCCAGTACAACACCCACGTACGAGGAGGAACCACATCACACATCCCACCCACTGAGTCTTCCTGGAGAAGGAAACAGACACACACAGTAGCTGGAACAGAAATCTTGAATTTTTTCTTGTACTCCTACTGTCACAGAATCATAGAATCATCAGGGCTGGAAAGGACCTTCAAGATCATCAAGTCCAACCAATAGCCCTACACTAATGCTATCCCTAAACCATACCCTGAAGTGCCACATCTACCTGTTTCCTGAAAACCTCCAGGGATGGTGACTCCACCCCCTCCCTGGGCAGCCTGTTCCAACACTGCACCACTCTTTCAGTCAAGAAATTTTTCTAATATCTAAGCTAAACCTGCCCTGGTACTACTTGAACCCATTCCCTCTGATCCTATTGCTAGTCACAAGGGAGAAGAGACCAACACCTGCCCCTCTACAACCTCCTTTCAGATAGTTGAAGAGAGCACTAAGGTCTCCTCTCAGCCTCCTCTTCTCCAGGCTAAACAGCCCTAGCTCCCTGAGCCTCTTCTCATCAGGCCTGTTCTCCAGACACCTGATCAGCCTAGTTGTCCTTCTCTGCACCCTCTCCAGCACCTCAATGTCATTCCTATACTGGGGTGCCCCAAACTGCACACACTATTCAAGGTGTCATACTCCTAACTCTGTGCAGTATTCTAAGGAACCTGCCATATAACTTATCAGTATTCACATCTTATATGCAAGATGATTTTTAACTGACAAGGAACTAGAAATACAAATTTAAAAACAGTTCAGTGAAATTTTTGTATTCACAAGGACATTAGCTGTAGTAGCTAAGGCACAGTGAGACAGATGCTCTCAAGCTGAGTTATAGAGAACTACTATAAAATTTTCCTTATACTTTTCAAAGTCTGCTGTATTTCACGAGGTACACTCTACTACTGAAGTATCCAGAATATGATGTTTACTACTTCCATTTCTTTGCAAACATGAGATTATTTTCATTTAATATTAAGGACAAAAATTCATATGCATAACAGTGCTCAGAGTGCTTGCAAAGAGTTGGAACAAGATTGCAGATTTGCAAGCTGCTGTAGGGAAACACAGTAAGAGCTTTAGCAAAAATTCTGAATTGCTTTTCATCACTTTACATTGGCACCCTGCCTTTAAAAGTTAGCAGTGCAGCTCTGACACAGCTTACACATCTCCTCCAAGCTCTGAGAATTGGAAGCCACCTGTTTTCTCTTGGATAGATGCATTTATAGTGCTAAATATGAGTGGTCTGCTTTTTTAAATTACTTTAGCAGAAAGAAGGACAAAACATACAAAGAAGATGGTTGACATTAATACTAGAAGTGCAAAGCACACGTGGGAAAAAACTGTAGATGAACTCCAGCTTCAGGCAATTTACCCCTTCCAACTGTTGGTCACTAACATCTCAAAGCTGATGATAACTCAAGCCCTGGCAGTTCTAAGGCACCCTTTAACCTGGCAATGCAGAAGTAAGTTTGAGAAGGTAAGACAGAAAACCTCAAGCCAATTTTCTCGTAAGCAAAGCACAAGGCATTTCACTGAAACACACACACTCCTCTGCTCTTCCATTACACATTAATGCAAACACACACCAGACAAGTTGGGGTTTTGGGGAATGTTCTCCATTTACTAGGACCCATTTCTTCTCTTTGCTCCTGCAGAGCTTTGTCCAGCACTGAAGCACAAGCAGCCCAGTCCTCACCATGCACATGTGATCTGTTCCAGGCAACACATTGGTCAATGGTAAATTTGGAAGAGATCCCAGTAGAGGAAAGAAAAAGATGTTTTTAGGCAAGAACAAAAGGCTTTAAAATAGGAAGCAAAATGAGAGGGAGGAAGGTGATAAGCAGTAAGAGTAAAAATTGAGAAGAGCAATGCCACTTGATCACAGATGAGTCGTCCTTCCACCACTTCATGTAGGGATTCCAACCCACAGAGGATTCCTGCAGTGATGGATGACACGTCAGCTGCACTGCCTCTTTCTGATGAAAGATTTTGTAGGAATTGTCCAATAAAAATCAAGAAATTTGGTTCACCTTAGCAGTATAAAAGGGATTTTTCAAGAACTAGCACATTTTACATTAGTATTTAAGATCAAGAAATACTGACTCGAGTGGCAAGTGATACGGCTTTTAGTGTGTAATATATAGCATGTTAGAGGACCAGATAAGAAGTGCATTTATTTTCAATGGTAAATGGCTCTCCTATTTCTCTTTTAGGCTATATACTCCCTGCAGTAGTTCAGCATGTTTGAACAGTGTGCTCCTCTAGGAGGCTATCCTCAGTGTAAGATGAAGCACACATCTGCCTGGAGCTGAGCTGACCGCAGTAATCAGGCCATTAAAACCTGACAGTCACCACAGTGCTTTTTTATTCACTGTGTCTTAGAGAAATATATTAGTACTTATTAATCAAAAGAACAAAGAACATAATAAAAATGTTAGAGCACATGCAAACTCTTGCTAAAAATATTATGTATGTTACTAATCTGGCTCAAAGCATTAGGTACATTGAAGTATATGTTTCACCTGATTGTAGGACAGATCATGCCCATGCAACAGACACACAAGTGTACCTAAACCACCCTTTCAGTGTGTGCTCTACTTTCAACACGAGTGGTCCTACTGATGTTATCAGGGTTTATAGTTATGAGAAACTTAAAATTGTATTCCACATTAATACCTTTTCATTGAAGCCTGTAGGAGTTTACCCATCTATTTCAGTTAGAGCATAATTGGGCACCTAAAATTTACTCTTTTGGTTTTAAACTAAAATTTAGGAGTCAGTTCAGATCTTCCTGGAACTGTTTAGGGTCTGTATTTAGCATACATAGTATTATTCTCAGTTACATCATTCAGGCAAAATACTCTGTGACTATTACTTTTAAATGAGTCTGCTGCTGGTCCCTGGGGGAAGTGATGTGCAAACTCTTCTTTTAAGGAGCTTTCATGAGCTGCAGTGACACTAATATAACCATCTCATAGTAGAATTTTGTCCCAGATTTGCCAGTCTACAGCAACAAATAGCTTTGTTATCCTTTTAAACCTTCGAATGTTTAAGAAAATGATGCAAAAAAAAAATCTATATATATGCCACGATCTTCAAAAAGTCAAATAGATTTGGCAGGTAGTCACATTCCTTGTTAATAGCCAGATTATGGAACTAAAACATTTATTGTGCTTGGCTTCTCCAGCATCTTTTACTGTAAACATTGGGAGATATGTTCATCTCGGCTCATTATGGTTTCTGTCCAAAGAAAATACATGTTTATAAATTATAAATATACAATTCTGGTTAAGGGTTTTGTGGGTATGTGTTTATACAGTTGATACTGGGGTAACCAGAATTACTGCATGAAATGTTCTGCATAATACCTTTCCCTTCTGCTTGACATTTTTCCTTATTACTTTATTCTTTAATTGTCCCCATGAGGCTACCTACCCCATCTGCCTGTAGAAACACACAAGCACGCAAGGTTTGAACTCTGCTACTTTATGTTTGTAATTTTATGTGCAGCATGAAGGGCAGGCATGAACAGCAATCTGTACTGCTTTTAAGTGCCAGTAACTAAAAAAAAAGAACCAAAGTGCCTGCCTGGAAGTATGAGGTCTGACATGATATCATCAGATAAATGTCACAAAATCTCTAAACTAGATCCTATCTTTGTCCTGCATATAGTACATTTAAACAGATGCTGGTCCCTAACCTCTGGAAAAAAGGATGACAAAGAGCTCCTGAGAGAATGGAAATAATGAATACCTACCTACATGTTAAGTGTGTCAGCCTAGACAGGAAAATCATGTACAGTCAGGTACCTGAATACAATATATCCTGGCCCATCAGAATATGTAAGGTAGAAGTAAAAGGGATCATTTCACCAAAGTAATCCAAATGTTGATATACATGCAGAAAGAACCA
The DNA here is from genome assembly GCA_013396975.1 of Bucco capensis. Classification (NCBI taxonomy): domain Eukaryota; kingdom Metazoa; phylum Chordata; class Aves; order Piciformes; family Bucconidae; genus Bucco; species Bucco capensis. Next base: position 201,582 of record VWZO01012103.1, read on the forward strand.
GAATTAGGAAGAAAAGACAGTGAGACATGGGCAGGGTAAGACCAAGGGGCACAGACATCCCTCATCAATACATTTCATATTGACCAGCACTGGGTACTACACACACCTTTTACAGAAGGACTGCAGAAAGAGGTTGCTACAGACTTGTGACATTGTGCTGTATCTGCATAAGATACATCAGCAGAGGAAGGAATAAAACAATGCTTTACTGGTAAGCATGGCCAAAAAATGAAACTGTCTGATCTTAAACATTACTGCAATTCAAGCTGGAGTTAACCTTAGAGTAGCATACAAATGGTATTCCTCTAGAAAATATTGGTCTCACTTAATGGAAACGTTTCATTTGAGGACCTATGTTCCCACTAGTGAGGTGGAAAAAGCCAGAAAGAGCTACCACTGAAAAGCAGAATGAGCAGCCTCATCCTCATGGGAGGAGAGATGGGGAAGAAAAAAGAGGGAGCAGAAAGAGTCAAGAAGCTCACAGTGACTTTGCTATTTGCATTGGTTTTGGTCTTCTCTCTGTCCAATGCTGTTTCACCTCATTTTATAACTCCCTTCCCTTTTTTACAGGAGAGAAACTGGAGCTTCATCATCATTCAAGGTTTAATCAGTTCTGCAGCTGGGAAATAATAACAAATAAATCACCAGTACTCTGCAGCAAGCACCACAGCAAGCACTGCGCACACTGGGACTCAGCGCAAATACCAACCTTCTCCAACATGTATTGATTCCTGACAGACTGTCCTGAAAACTGTGTGTTCAGAATCGATACTGGTGAACAACCACTGCCACATTCAGCTCACATGCCCATAAAGTTGATTCACACCATGTTGAGGTGCCATGTGTCTCCCTGCCACCTTTCCCCTCACATTACCAGAGTGGCTCAGATCCCTTCACACAGCCTTTGGTGAGCTCATTGTGCCCCTGCTCCACCTCAGCTAACAGCTGTTTAATGTGACACTATCAGACTGAGTGTCAGGAGGCAAACCCTGCTGAAAGGTAGGAGAGGACTGTTGAGGATCTGGGGTCCACTATTGTAAGCTCCAGTTTATGCATAGTGTGACTCCCTCAATTTCCCTTCTCTTCATTCCCTGTAGAAGATGCAAGTTTGTTCTTTGTCAAGAAGCTATGCTAGAAAGAGAAAATTCAAAATGTTGCATATTCCTGAGTACAACATGGAGGAAAGAGATGAATCTGTCAAGAAGATGGGACAATATGCTTCCTGTTAATGCACTGAAAATGTCCACATATTTTCCTCCTTCTGAGAAATAAGCTGCAGCAATCTCCATTAATAAGTTATGAGTGAATAAAGGACACACACTTCTCCATGGAAAACTTTATCTAGATATTTTTTGTATAGTTCATCTGGAGAGAAAGGAAGGAAAAGCAAGATTTCCAGAGGTAAAGAACTGAACTAAACTGAAAGTGAACAGGCTAGTCTAATAACACACACCTAGTGAAGAATAGATTTCTGAGACATGACACATACAACTGGAAAACTATTCCAGATTCAAATATTGAAAAATTTCTACTGGTCCAGGGAGAGGCTGAGGTACCTCCACACAGAGAGTACTGCAGCATGCTCAAATTACTTTTCCCATTATCTTTTCAACTTCTATAATCATCTTCCATAATAGTCAGTTTACTGGTTCATGAACTACAGTTTTATGCATCAGACATATTATATGAACAGACCATTACTGACTGAGAAACTATACATTTCAATTCTATTACTCTTAAAGGTTTTAATGCACATGACTAAATTTTACTCATGTTTTTGCTGTTCTTCCTCCAAGTACAACCTATGTGCTCTCTAAATGATTCTTTTATCCATCCCATTGCTGTCTATCTACGATTCTGATCAGGTATATGTGAAAACAGTTCCCTATTTTGAAAACATTCATCTGGTATCCTTGCCATCATTTAGTCACACACTTTTAGTTCTTTAACCTTTATTCTATTTGAACTCTTTTTTTGTATGATGCTTGCCTACCAGCATCCCACTGTGACTGACAGATATGCATCTATAATCTGGTTTTATTTTGGAACATTGTAACAACAATGCCTGCAAACACATTAGATAGATCACCAACTAAGGCTGCCTAGAGTGCTTGCTTAGCACAAGGGGGATTTACACATTGTATGTGCTATGAAAACACATAATGGGTACGTACAAGGACAAATGTGTACAGAGATAATGCTTAAATGATCTAATAGAAGTAGCTATGTTATTAGAAGTGTATGTTCTTGTTTAATATTGGGAAGGATAGGAAACACTTCCAAGAGAATTGCAGCACTTGCTACCACCTTTATTGCCAAGGCACTAGAAGGCACACCCTTAGCTTGGCTTGAATCCATTTCCCTCAAGATAGAGGTACAATGAAATACTGTTTTTACAAATAATTCATTAATATAGTGTAACTATTTTGGGAATTTTGAGCAAAACCTGCTTCCTTTCTGCATGGATAGACAAATGTGCTTTTGAGAGAAGAACAGGCTTTTCCCCCTGCCTTTTGGATATTTGCGCTTCAGCTCTGAAGGTCACCAGGTTCCCAGATATTTCAGTACTAAGGATTTGCTCCATGAAAACAGTCATGAAGAATTTATATTTGTGCCAAAACAGATTTTATGCTAGGTGTGCTGATTCTCCTCCTCCAAACGCTACCTATTAGGACACTTCTGCCTCCCTCATACATTTTACAAGCAGGGTGGAGGACTGAAGGAGAGGCATTACCTTCTTGAACATCCTGGTGGAGTCTTCGCTTATCTGCATGAACCGCATGATCACATTGTTCAAGTAGATATCGCTCAACGTTGCGTGGTCTTTGCTTTCTCTTCTCACTTGGTTCAGGAGTAAGTACCAGCAATTCACTGGTGACAAGAGGTTCTGGTCTTTCCTAAGGAGGAGATACACACATGTATTATATCTAGAAATGAAAGTTACATTACTAACATAAACATCTCCCTGACCTTTCTACATAAGGTACTGTGTAAAAATGACTGCTTCTGAAGAGTCTATCAATCCGATCTTGGTTAAGCAACCTCCAGATCACTTTTAAGACACATTCTACAAATCCCATGAGGCGTGGACACAAAAATAGAGAAAAAGCCTAAGACTTCAGAACACTGCAAGCCACCTGAGAGTATAAAAAAACCCTCTTGCCACAAAGCTTACAGTTGCTTACAGATGGAGAACATGTAAATACACAAAATCAATAAAGGTCACTGCTGAAAGAGTAACAGTAATTAATTTTTGACATTAGAAATAAGCACTGCAAGCAGATCCAAATCCTTCATAAACAACATTGCTCTGAAAGTACATGGAAATGGCAAAAGTATACATATTCCTTGATGAGCATTCATGAATTCACAGCACTCATAAATACACTGCTCCTGCCAGTCCCAGGTGTTTCAATTGCAAGACAGATTGGACTTTTCCCACAGTGGTCCAGTTCTGCAGTTCCTTGACAGACTTTTTGCATTGTAGGCCCACTGAAAGCTTGTAATATTGCAAAAAGTGGAATCACAAATGACTTTTCCTTTCTTTTACACAAAGCAAACAAAAAAATACACGTAGTTCAATAACTGTTTTACAGACAACAAAAACCTGTTTATAAAATTTGTCTTATGATTTTATTGCAATTTGAAATTCAAGTTTGCCTTGCACCTAAGTGTTCTAGAAACTTCCTTTTTTTTTTTCCCCCTCTCATGGAGAGTTTCTTCTATAGTCAAAAGGATCAAGCATGTGAAGATAAAACAGCCAGAGCTGGTGATGAATTGAAAGAGAAACTCCTTCAACTCTTGGTAAATTGTTCTAATAATTAACTATTCTCACTGTTAGAAATATGTCCTTTAATTCCTCATCTAATTGTCTACCTTTAGCCTTCACACTCAGAATCAAAGCAATTATGAATGATTAACAGACAAAAGCCTTTTCTTAATTATAAGTGCTTTGCTTCACTTTGAATCAGAAGTGAGTTAAGGAAACTTCCCCATTTTGTTTGAGATGGAGATCTTAAAAAAGTGTTACATCAGGGAGCTTCAGGGTTTTATCAGTCAGGTCAGTCAATATGAGCACCCCTGAAAGGACCATGCTGATATTACCTGGTCCTCACTGCTTCTGCATATCCCTCAGCCAATCCCACAGACCTTCCTGCCTCTTCAGGGTGGCATGGTGGTTGTAACAGCACAAAGGACCACCAGTTAAAGTGACTTTTGATGTAACCTCTTCTCAAAGCAGAAAATTGCAGAACAAAGCGAAAGGCAGGGCTCCCATCATAACCCCCCTGCATACCTGCCAGTCTGGATTTAAGGTGTTTAAGAGGAAAGATGCTTTAATGCACAAGGCAAAAAGATTTTACCACAAGCTGAATAAAAGCCAGGACTCTCTCTGAAGTGGTAACATTTGCACATGTTGGTTACTTCAGAGAATCACTGAATCAGTTAACTGAATTTTAAGAAATATATATCACTGTTCTTTGCACTACAGAAGTTGTATTTGGACTAAGTTTTCCTTCGCCAGATGTGTCTGGAAAACTTTTGTCTTGAAATAAAAGCTCTATCTACATATTTCTAGTATAGTGCTAACTCGACAGTGGAAAAAGGTACTTACTTTTCAGCTTTACAAACACAAAATATTGGTTTATACCCCTAAGCATAAAATGGCCAGACAAATTAATTAGCTAAAGTCGGGAAAACAAACAGATGAGAGCCTGTGCCAGCAAGTAATGCATTTGAAACATTTCAGAACACTCTGTACACACCTCATATGCCAGATACTACCTGATCACTTCTGTTTGGCAAACAAGTTGCCATGTCATGAAGGAATACATTAAATTGTAAGCAAGTCAAAACATTCACATCATCTTCACTTCCAGGAATAAGAGGGATCAAGAGGCAGCACATGATAGAAAGAGTTTTCTTTCTTAATGCCTTTTTTGCCAAAATTCTTGTCCCCCCCCTTTTTTTTTGTAATGGTGTTTGACATTTATTTAAGACCCTTTAAAACTTATCAACTGCAACAGATTAGCATGCAGCTTTGGAGCTTTGGGCTCTGCATCTCTCCTAGATGCTGGCTGTATTTTAATTCCATATAGTAGGTTAGGGATAGTACTTGTGCAGCTTACCTTTTCAGAAACTGAAACCACTTGTCTAAAGCTTACATGAATAATTGCAGAGGGACAAATCAGCAAATCAGTATTTAGGGACCTGTCTAAACTCAACTGCAATGAGAACCACTACACTGCTAAATAAAGGTGGGAATTTTAAATGTGCCTTTGAACCTGGGCTCCACTTAGCACTACTCAAAACTGGGAGAAGCAAAGAGCAGCATAGCACTCAAGCAATGGCTAACATGGAGGTGAGGATGAAGGAAATTTCTCTTACTTGTACTGCTGATGATCTTTCGTACTTCTTGTTTTTGCCATGAACCTCTCTGCCAATTTCTCCAAGTTTCGGGAATACTCCATCTCTATTTCCGACTTTTTGCGGAAGAAATCCTGCAGATCCTGAAGAAGCTGCACTCTCATTTCAGTCTGCTGCTCCAGGCATTTCTGCTGCTCAATGAGTTGAGCTCGGATCTCTAATGAAGGAAGCAAACATCCACTAAGGTCAGTGAAAACAAATGAGAACGGAGTGTTCACAACCGAAATTGCAAACACTCAAGCATACTTCAGCTCCATGGCCACACAGCTGGATCTGGATTTCAGGTCCTTTGGTGAGTTGCAGCAGTGGTAGCTCTCACTTTGTTACCATATGCTTATGCCCCAGCACCCTCCCTCCTACTGTCTGTCTCCCAGATGACTATGGCAAGGGTTCAGGACTCTGCTGGGTTCACATGAGCAGAAGACCTGTCTCCTCCTTCCTCTTCCTAGCCTCTGGCATTAGCACAACATCTGGCTTGGAGTGATCTCCTCACAGGAGATGGTGTGCAATCTTTTGAGCAGCAGCTCCTTCTGCTGCCCTGAAAAACAGCATGATAAACAAGTACCCTTTGGACCAGGATCAGTTTGCTGGCTGCCAGGTGGACCCTGCTCGTTGGTATCATGATGTACACCATGGAATCAACCTTGTGATAAATTGTGGAGGCATTATCCACCATAACTGTGCACAGATGAGCTTCTGTATGTGACTCGTCTCTGCCAGGGAGGGAACTGGGGTACTATACTTGCATTCACCTATATCCAACAGTGAATATAGAGGAAAAAGCATACCTACTTTTAGAGATAGGTATTTGAAAATTTGCACAAGGTTCCAGAGAATGTGGTATATTTTTTAACATAAGAGAGAATTACTTTAGAAGAGAATATATGTTCATAGTTATCATCCAGGGTTTGGTTTGGTTTTTTGGGTCAGGTTTGTTTGGGGTTTTTTTTGTTGTTGTTTCTTTGTTTTTAGCAATTGATCACATTCTGGGAACTCAGTCCAAAAGCATCCCTCTGGTTCTTTTGAGAGACTGGTTCATTAGAATTTTGTCAGCTGCCCAGGCACAGTGTCGTTCAACATTGTGGAGTAAACACAGGAGCAAACACTTTGTGACTATAATATTTTTATATAGATTTTTTAAAAGTTTCATGTCATGTCAACAAGGACTTATTGATAGCAAAACAACACGCCAGAAGTGATGTCTGTGGAAACGGAAAATTGTTGTGAACTTTTACTTGATTCCTAATGATGTAACCGTGCTGTGGCAAGAAGATTTTGGAAATCTTAGATGCCTCACTGGTTTGAAACAGAAAAGCATTCTCAAAACCACTGCTAATATCACAGGGAACTGCAAACCAGTAAGAAAAAAGAATATTGCGAAAAATTATCTGATGCAACTAGGAACTAATGCATCCTTACTGTTAAGTAGGTACAAAGGCAGAGATTCACTCTGCACAGAAAACTGTTAAGACAGTATATTTACTGGAGGGAGACACTGCATTATTTTCTTCCATATCTCCTTTGAGATACCAGCTGCTGTGTTAATCATTAATGAAACCACCCATTTTTGTTGTCTGGAAGGTGAACCAAAAAATACACCATTTGGTTTTCATTTCATTTCAGATCAGTTTGTTAGAAAATGACAATGCCTGAAGCAAGGATGAGCCACTGTAATACAACACTGTATCAATGACACTCATGTACACAGAGGAGAAAAATCACATTGGAGCTGGGAGGTTATTAACAGAAACAAAACCCCAGGACTATTTTTTAAGGTGTTTGCTACTTTTAATATTGCAATCAAGGAAAATTTCTGTGTATAAGAAACCAGTTACACAGATTCAATGATCAGAAGCAGCAATTTTGCCCATAAAGTCGAGTTTTGACTAAATCCAAATCCATGCATATGGTATCTGTACTTTGGTTATCTCCCTTTCCCACTACAGATCTTCTACCAGTTACTTTAAAAGCAGAGCTCTGTACAGAGCAACTATGTTCTGACTATTTTGTAGGTCAGTGGATCTTGCTGCTATAGTTCTTCCTTTTTCGGCAAGCTTTTACCATAGCAACAGGAAAGAGAAAGATTTTAGAAAGAGGACTCAGAAGTGAGTTAAGGAACATCAAGGAACAGTTAAGGAGCAAAAAACCAACAAGAGACAACAGATAGAATATGAGAAATTGCACCAGCTTTCTGATGCTGTCTGTATTTCAGGTGGCTTTCTTCAAACTTGTATATTAGAAAACAAAACTGAAGCATGATCTCTGAAAGCTGATGGTGGCTAGAAGTGTTGAAGCTCTGAGTAAGGTAATAAGTCAGGGGTACAGGGAGACTGCATCTTTATATATGAAGTTCCATAATTTCTAGCTATTTGAATCTTGGCAAGGAGAAAGAACGTGCCAGTTCCAAAGGGCTGAGCCTCTGGCCTTCTGCTGGAGGACAAAAAGCAGAGATGCACATCCCACTTGTGCCAGCTGACCAGAGTTTGTCCAGAAGAGACTTCAGCATAGCAGTTCTTCCAGTCTTTCATGGGCTTCTGCTCCTGCACTTTTTAATTCTTCTTTCACTAAAAATGTGTAATGCCATAGTGGCAGGCTAAGGAGATGGCAATGAATAAGAAATCAGATCAGCAAGATTGTGATTTTTCCCTTTCTGATAAGAGAAAGCCATAGATTTAAAAAAAAAAAACGAACAACGATAAATTAACAAAAAAAACCCAACAAACACTGGCATAATAGCCAGTCAGCCTAAGGGACTATGCATCACAAAGTCACAACTGTCCAAATGTTATTAACTAACATAGGCTATCCATTAGCTAGTGCTATGGAAAAATGCACCAAGGCAACACTATCTTCTTTAACCAATCCACATGGGTGGCTTCCCTAGGGCTACAAAGAGTGGCATGGAAAATTGTTGCACTGTATTCAAAGAAATTAAATACCCAACATGTTGAGAAGGTGCCAAGTTAAAAATTAGCAGAGCCCAAACCCCATAGATACAGAGACAGGTGCAGCAGGCAACAACAGAAGGGTGACTGTCTTTACTCTGGCATATTTCAATTCAAAGTTGAACTGATACTAGCTGTAACGGACAATGACATGGTCCTATTCTGCTCTGCAGGGTGGCTGATGCCAAATGATTGCCAGGCTCTTTTGTGCCAGGGAACAGGTGCATCTAAACCCTGGACAAATTAACACCTCCTTCTCTGTACAGCAGCTTTAAGTCATACTCACTGGTTTTCTGGCCAAGGGCTTGTTCAAAAGGAATCCCATCCATTTACACTACAGCTTGAACAGACTGTATTCACATGAAGTGGAAAAACACCCCATCCTTTGTCCAAGATTTGTACACACATCCAAAACAAGGAAGCGTCTAATGTGACTGTAATTAAATCAATAACCTCTGAGTCAAGCTTTATGTCTAAAGATTTTCATGTTAAAATTATTTCAACTATGCCCTCATTGACACCATCCTCAAGGATTATTGCATTACATATAAAATCAGGGATTTTTTTTTTGTTGCAGCTTTCAAGAGAACTAACTTTTCAACAAAACTTTATTTTCTTCTGACAAGAGGTTAAATCTGTGCACTATGGAAAACAAAAGGAAGTAAGATTACAGCTCTTTTGGGAATACAGAGTGGATGAAGCTGAACTGCAGAGTCACTGAAATCATAATCAGAAACAAACTCATCAAGGTTGCCTCTCAGCACACAGTACAGTATTACAGCATGTACCCTGGAGAAGGTAAGTGTAACTAGTCATAGGCCAGTGCCCTACCTGAAGGCACTCATGGTGAGATACACTGTAATGTGACACACGATGATGCTGGCCACATACTAGCAAGCAATGAAACTTGCTACCTTCACCTCCACCTACAGCAAAGTACCAAGCTCTTATCAAACATCCCAAAAAGTCATGGGAAACACCCTTTTGACCTCAGAAGCCAGACACCTCCTAAGTACACAGTATTAACTAAATTCACCTACTGGCAGAACAACACCTTGCATGCAGACTGCTGCCTCACCACAGCACTCTCCACTGCAATGCCTGCAACCCCTGCCCTGTGATATTGCAGTGCTCTGCCACGCCACACCAGGCTATGCCTAGTCTGCTCAGATCTTGGAGACCTTCTAGACCACCATGAACCATCATTACCAACCATCAGTCAAAGTGACTCTAACGAATGTTCTGTGGTGCTGTTCCATGCCGGCTGCAAGTTGCTTCCTGCCTGAGACACCCCAAGAGCTGTTGCAGTCTGCCACCCTTAATTCTGGACATTAGAAAGAAGTTCCTCACCACAGGGGTGGTGGAACACTGGAACAGGTTGCCCAGGGAGGTGGTTGGGACCCCATCCCTAGAGGCATTCAAGGCGAGGCTTGACAGGGCTCTGGGCAACCTGATCTAGTTGGGGATGTCCCTGCCCACTGCAGGGGAGTTGGACTGGATGACCTCCAGAGGTCCCTTCCAACCCAAACCATTCTATAATTCTATGATTCTATGAATTCCCATTTAAGTGGAATTAACTTTTGTCCTTGCAGGCTGCCTTGCCATGGTTTTGGTGTTTGTTGAAAGCTCTGGAAGGTGCTGCACAGCCAGACACCTCTCCGTGGTCACCCTCACAGCTGCACTGCAAGCTCCCACCTGCTGTCTCACCCGGCCTGGTAAGGAGCTATATTTAAGTCATGATTACAACACATGAACTATGCAGACACATTAATCCTAGTATTACTGGCTAATAATACAAACAGCCTCAGGGTCCCATCCTGTGAACAGTAACAAAAGCAAGTAGCTCGTCAGAATTAGAGTACAAATAGGCTCTCACAAGGCATAGCTATGTTTACAGGTTTTATTTGATCAGATGACTTCAGACAAAACCATACCACCTCCTCTCATCTTTCTTTAAACACCTCCTTCAACAACAACAAAAAATATCACTTTTAAACCACTCAGAAATATCTCACCAAATGCATTAAGGACAATATATGGCATCTTAGTCTTTTACAATTTAGTAATTTTTTTTTACCCTAGTGAGCTATCAATACACATATCCCTCACTCTCGCATTTATGATATCCAGATCATATTTCAGAGACAAAGATTCAGACCTTAAATTCAGCCCAGATATCAATTGGTGACCGACATGCACTTCCAATTAAGCAGATATTGGCACATTAATCATCTTGCAGTTCCTCCCTGAAGACACTTGAGTCTTACATGACTTTCACTGTGCCTCAGTTATTTAGCATAAGAAGAACTGATAGTTGAGCTTGCTGCTAGAAGCTGGGGTGCTGCATCAGATGACTGATCTTTCCAGTTTCATCCCAGCCTTCTGCCTTTATAAGCACTTGCTTTTGGCTTCTCCATCAAGATGGGCAGAGTTTTGGTCCAGCCAAACACAACTGGCCAACATCTGCAATTCAGGTTTTGTTTCAGGAAAGTACTTAGCTCCAGGCTACTGAGGATGCTGCCAGCAGAGAAACCACAGCAGGAATCAGAGAGGGGCATGGAGGTACCCCTGTGTACAGTTAGTAGTTCTTAACACCATGTCACCCATAGGATCAGCACTCCCACACCTCTCAAGGACACTATCCTGCCTCTCAACAGACAAGATAAAGATGATGAGAGGTGTTCTGGCCCAGCTGTTGATATTCCTTTCTGAGATACACAGTTTAAAGCTACTAGTGCTGGACAAGCTTTTATGTTTCAGAGCCATGGCTAGAAAGCTATTTAAGTGTTTCTATGACAAATTGTGAGGGAAGCCCTGTGGTCAGCAGCAAGTCTGGTTCATGCTCTCTTCCGTGTCCTCACTGCCATTTTCCTGGACCACAAGCAGGAAATTCCACTTCAAAAGCCAGAAAATTCCACCAGCCTGAGAGCTGAAGTGAGAGATGCTGAGGTGAGCTTCTCCAGGCTGCTGCAGAAATGCCTTTAAATAGATCATGAGCCTGTCCCACAACATTAACCTTCTATGATAGACTAATGGAAATCACTTCCCTGTGTTCAGCATGCAAGTAAGAAGTGAGGCTGCATACCCCTGAGCTTCTGAAGGCAGGACTTTTGCAGACTTTTTTCTACTCCCCAGCTGATTTCATATTGAGCACACTGCTTTATGCGTGTTCCCACTTAAGCTGAAACCTCTGCAACACACACCTTAGCTCTGAATTCACAGTTTGGCTTTGTGCCACTTCCCAAAGAATTAATTTCAGACTGTTTGTTTGCTTGGAGGTTTTGGGGGATGAACTTGAGGTTGCCTTCCACAGAACATGTCTCCAGACTGTAGTAGCCTGTGGAAATCAATGGGGAGCGAGAATCATGCCTGGTATCTGAAGGACTGTAAAGGGTAAGGAATCTCAAGCCCCTGTTGACATCTGTCAAACCCTTTAAAAACAGTAAACCTCCTTACAGCTGCAAACATCATTCTACACATTCAAGACTGGGCAACAACAAGCACCATATAACTGGGGAATCTCAGTGGATGGTATCCAAAAAGGGTGGCTGCATTAAGGTACCTTCCACCTTCTAGTTCCCCTTGAAATGGGAAGACATGTCTGGAAGAGCCAAGAAAACCTCCATATGTAGTTGAAGAAGGTTTTCTTCTTGTTGTTCTTGGACTAATGCCCTCCTGCTATTCACAGCCACAGCTGCTGGTCACTTGGCTGCCTCCAGTCCGAACCTGAATGGAGGGCAGAGTGCCAGCTTCTGACTTGGCAGGACACTTTTTGCCCCAGTGCTACTGCCAAGCAACGGTGGATTTAAGCAGGCAGTCTGTCTGCACCACATTTTGAGTGCCGCTACTTTTGCGGCAACTACTCCTTTGCACATACAACTAAGCGCTGGCACTATATCCTATCAAACTTTGAGCATGGCATACTTTTCCTTCTGATCACAAGAGCTTGGACTCTGAGGACAGAAACTTCCATCCCTCAGAGGAAAGAGAACCTTCTTTTGCTCAACAGTAAAATCCCAGCTCATCCCAAAACGATGCTGACCAGAAGAGAAGCATGCAAAGTGCAAAATGCCTCCTCTGCCTCAACAGTCTGATGCAAGGTCTTTCACCAGCACGATCCAGCCCTCATCTCCTGCTGCAGGAGCAGATGCTTTCCTGCATTCCAACTGCCCCACCTCCAGATGAGCAAATCAGCTCTGCACACCACCAGCACACAAAAGAAGAAAGAATCCACATCAAATAAGCCCCAAAACACATTTAAGAACAAAACAAAGCAGAAACTACTCCAACTGGTGGTGTGGATGGCAAAGGTCTACAACCTGAGAGGGGAAAGGAAGAAGACAGAGAGACAGACAAGGAGTCTATGCACATCTTTGTCTGCCAGGCAGACAGGCAATCAATGCAGTAGGTGCCTAAAACCCCATTTAGGCCATCTAAACTGTCAAGATCTATGTGACAACTTACTCTGAAGCTTCTGAAGGGCTTTGACCATCTGAGTTTTTTAATGCTTGTTAGAGACACCATGAGTCTTTCCTTACAGACTTAAATTTTGGACACAAGAGAAAATTAAAGGAAACTCAGTAAGTCAAAAATCTTTCTCCTCTTCTTATCAGTGAGGTATTGGCCAGCAGAACAGAAAAATGACTCATGGCTCTTCTTCGAATAATTCTTTGCAGCAATGTCTGGAATGCTGGATTGACATGAGCACTCGACAAGAAAAAAACCCCAAACCATACCCCTTCCTGGCCACAGATTTTTTTTATACATCTATTATTTAATTTGGTTATTAGAGACTGCTGTGATTGCTCTAATCAACAGATGACATGTATCCTTTCTGGTTATTTTCTCTGTATAGAAAATTCTTCCTTTACAGAATGCAGACTGTCTCTTAACTATTCAACAATTCACCCAGTACATGCTCTATGCTGTGTTTTTGTTAGGTACTTGCTCTTCTGTGTTTAGATTGTAAATTCTACATTTTAACCAGCACCTAAGGAAATGTTATTTCAGCTATGCCACTTCATAAAATGGAACAAAGGAATCCTTTCTTTTCTATGGCAATAAGTTTTAGCAATTATTAAGCTCATATCTCCTAGAAAATTCATATCAGCAAAAGATCAAGGCTTGTAAGCTAAATTCTGACCACCCTGAAATAGAGCTCTGTCACCAACTTTACTCATGCTGGGATTAGTATCTTCAGTTTACAAGCAGTTTAGGCTCATCCAACAGACATACTGCTATCAAAGCAGGCAGTCTTCTTCCCTCTGAAATCCAAGCTACACAACTCTCCCAGGTCACAGCGTCTTAGTACCAGAACTTCTACCGACAGAAGGACTAACCCATAGAGGGAAAAGAAGTGTTTCCTGTCAGTTATGCTCATGGATATTGTCAGAGCAGGGAAGAGTTCAGCAGGCATAGCTCATGTCAGTGCTATTACAGATCAGACTCTATCTAAACCTTCCCCAAAGTTGGTTGTTATAACCAAGATCATTTCCCATCAGCAGCTCACACTTATGAGCTACTACATTCTGACAAGGGTTGGCAGGAGTATGTGTGAAGTCTTTGGGCAGGCTGCTTGTTTTGCATTGAGGGCAGCGTGCAGGTGAGCAGGGTGGAAGCAGCCATGCTGGGGAGCATCAGAGCTTGGCACACATGTGCCATTACTAGAATTTTGGGACTGTGAGAGAAAGTCAGCCTTACAAACACCATGATGTTTGAGGATCAACAAGGAAGCTGTTCTCAAGTGAGCATGCCACTGCTGGATAGGTGGTTTTACTGCTCCTGAAATGCCGTATCTGTTCTGCAAATTAAATCCACCTGCACAGTATTGTTTTTCTGGGTAACAGTTAATTCTCTTCATAGACAAACTGCTGGTAGATTTTATCTTACCACATGTCTAATGCTTACCTATTGTATCTTTATTTCAGGTCACCTGGAACCGAAATGATCTCATTTTTTGTAGAAATTCACCATTTTGATGAAGAACTCAATATTTTAGTTTAAAAAACTGCAGCATCTGTTTTCAGAAGGTCCTTCTAAAGGTTTTTCAAAGAGCAGAACACAATATAAAGGCAAGTATGCAGCAGGAAAAAAAATCAGTTTGTCACAATCCAAACAGTAATGAAAACTTCACAATCTTAATCGGCTTCTTTATTTGTAAGCTGGGTGAAGTCAGGTTAAGTTCTTGCCAGAGCTGCTGCAAGGCTGACTCTGGGCAGTACAAAAGAGTCCACTCTGCAACAGACAGTGCATCACTCATCCATTGATACTTCCCTAAAATGACCCCAGGCTTGGTACTGGCACACATCCTTCACCTCTGGAGAAGCAGAGACTTCCCCACGACACAGATACAAGCACCATTTCATTTTGTTAGGCTCTGCCACAATAAACCTTTCCTTTTTAATATCTCAGGTGGACAGCTGCCAAGTGAAAATGTCTGAAGGTTTCTTCTAGAAATTAGATGTTGAGAGATGTGTCTTTTCTTGACAAAAAAATGAATTATTCTGAACCTCTGATAGGTAACATAGCTGTTAAGATGAGAGTTATGCTGGTAGCAGTGCAAGGCAGGAGCTCCTGAGCAACAAGACAAGTGGGAAAGCCATGAAATCTGCACATCAATCAGATACAGCCTCTCCTGTATGTTGATGACTATCACTGTGATAAGACTCAGGAATTAATAACTAGAGAAAATGCCCAGCCTGCATCCTGTGAAAATTATTCTCCGTGCATGGCACATCTTTAAGAGGTCAGTAAAACATTTTTAGTATGACACACACCCCACAACCTGCCATAAATAAGAGCACACATTTGACCCAGCCATGACTTTCAGTGACAGCTTTTTAAGTCCCAAGGTGAAGTCACAGTCCAGTTAAGGACAAAAAGGAAACCACAATTTGTGCTTCATGTGCCAGGATTTTACCCACATCCCTTTTCACTCCAACCTGCCTAACATGCAGCAAAATACTTTCACTACTGCTCATTTGTTTGACACATTTCGCTCACCAAAAAATGCAAATTTAACATATTGAGCACTTCAGTGTTTTTCTTCTAAAACAACTTGGTATTTTTTTGCTGCATCAGATCCACAATGGTTCTCTTCTTCGCTGAGACAAACAGCTATGTCACTGTGATGCCTTCAACACCAGTTCTAAAAATTTATGTCCCCATCCTATGCCAATTACTCACCTGAGTACATCTCTGGAGCTGCATAAGGTCTTTCTACTCTAGTTAAAGTAGGCCAAAAACCTTGTCTTGGGCAACATGCCAGAACTGCATTGTCTGGCTTAGTTGCTGGCACACTTGAGTAAGAAATCGCCAAGCAAAAAAGACCTAAACAACTGCTGCTAAAGGAAATTTAAGGGAAGAAATAACAGCAGATCCAGAAGCAGCAACCTTGCAGAGTCTGCATCTGGCATAGGGGATACCTGACAAACCCTTCAGCATTTGCATGAGTCCCAGACTTTTTCCAATTTGCAGCTTCAGATCTATGCATTTAATCACTGAAATGTAGTAAGAGAAAGTGCTGTCCTTGTTCCATGTGCTGCCACTCAGCATGTACTCCATCAGCTCAGTGCTGTGGCACGTCTCATTCATTCTTATTAGAAACCTGCACTCATTCACATCTTAGATATGCACGAGAACACAGTGTCTGGTGGCTGCTGCTCACATAATGTCAAACATTTCTTCCTCTGCTGTGGGCCGGATTCACCACTACTGATGTCCTTCATCTGAACTCCTCTGAGCGTGGGTGACTTCAGCACGATGCTCCCAAGCAAATGAATCCCAAACTACCTTGGTATCAGTTTCAGGCCTCACTTAAGAAATGGGTTTTTGGATGCCTTCCCTGTATTCCCCCTCCTCTAGACAGATATCCCACACCTTCTGCCATCACTCCAGAGTCTCCATGATGCTCTCTGAAGGTGCACAGCAAGAACCATAAGTGCTTCGGGACAAAAGGAAATCCTTTCATTACCTTTTTACAGAGACACTAAACAGACATGTAAACTACACTGATTTGCAGAACGCTCTCTACTTACCAAGATGTTTTAATTAGCAGGCATATGTATTCCCCATATGTTTTGAGTTTTTTAAAAATAAATTTGAAGGAGTGGAATCATTTGCTCCATTGCAGGCAGCTTACAGGACAAACATTTGGAAGAGCATAAGAGGTCAGAAGAAACTACTTGATGAATACATGAGATTTTTAATCATTCAATTCAAAAACTCTTCTGCAAAAATACAGAACAAAGTTTTGTGACATTAAGGACCTTCCTTATTAAAGCCTGTAGATATAAACATCTGACTACGGGTGTCCTACTTAAGGAAAAACATAGAAAGGGTCAGCTTACCTCAGAACACTGTACCTTTCCTGCATAAAAAGACAGAATATTGCACCCTTTCCAATATGAGACCTCTTCTGTTAAGATCTGGTCAAGGAAGCCATTTACAGCTCACAACAGCAGCTGTATTGATCAAATGAATGGATGTGCAGTTGTGCTCATTCTTGTGTGCTACATAATGGTGGCCTTTCTATCAACCATGTCCATCTAAATCTCAAACCACTGTTTGACAAATGCTGCACACACAGGAACAATGTGTTTTTCGTGCAGCATTTAGTTTCCCATGCCAAAACCCATGCAGGCAAGGCAGGAGCTGCCTGGCTGAGGATGAAGGTCTCATGTGATCTAAGGATAAGGTGATTTGCCTAATTCATAATGATTCTGCAACTTACTCATCCTTTTCAAGACTTTTCTGTGTTGTCAATTTTTGAAGTTCTTAAAAAAAGAAAAAAGAAGCGGGTTTGGTGTTTTTTAACATGGGGAAGGGCATTTCAGGACAAAGTTGGATCTTTAGACAACCACATACATTCATGCTAGCTCTTTGCTTTTTAAAAAAGCACTTTTAAATGAAGGAGTTTTATTTTCAAGATGAAGCTGTCTAGGATGGGTCGCTATCCATAAAACCAAAAAACTTTAGTTTGACAGGACTATTCGGCCATGTTTTCACTACCATGGGCCACTTATCACTGTCTAAAACCAGCTGACCTCACACAACAGCAGGGAGCAAAACCAAGCCCTAACATTCAGAAAAAGCAATGAAGGGGGAGGATAGGTACACCCTTCTGTTTTGAAAGCAAGGCCTAAGCAATTCTTTGAGGAAAAAGAAAATCCAGCAGAACAAAAACCCAGTAGCCGTGCTATCCACCACAGGTACTATCAAAAGCAGAATTATTAGTAATATTGTATCAAATTTCGTGTTATAAGAGAGGGGAAGCCTTACTGCCTATCTTTGCACTTGCTGTTAAACAGTCTCTGACTCTGCCCTTTGCACACCGCAAAGGTGCAACTTAAGCTGACCTAAGCTGGATCTAGAGCAGCACATCTGTGTTAACATGTGTTATGCCAGCTCAAGGTATTGATCTTGCTAAAAATTAACAAGGTAAAAAAGATTATCCTTCATATCAGCTCTCACTGCAACCACACCACCGCCAGCGTGAGAGGAAGGAGAAGGCAAGAACCTATGCTGGGGACTAAGAAGGCAATTGCACACCAGAGCAGTCATGGCACCTAAAGTGTAGGTAGACTGAAGCTTTGGCTGATTAGCTATGGGCCACTGAGGAAATATATGGTCCCACCTTCCCTCCTCTCGTCTTGGTCGCTCAGCCTCCCTCTTTCCTTCTAGCCCCTCCACAGGTAAGATGCGTGTGGCCGCAGGATCTGTCACAGACCAAGGCCTGAATCCAACCAGAAAAAAGAAAGCTAATGAGGGAATTGAGGGTAAGGTTTGCTTTTCCATCCACATCAGTTCCTTTATAATAGGGTTACATTACCACTCTGGCCTAGGAGAACTCATGGTCCACCCTGCTTCTCTTTCAGCCACTGATTCAGAGCAGCAGCGAAGTGCCACATGCTCTGGTCTGCTTGCTCCCTGCGAGAGCTGCTCCTCTCTCCATCACTGACAGAGGAAACCCACAGAAACTAGGCCCTTTCCAAAAATATTCAATGACTATAAACCACTAGTCTGTGTATAAGCCATTTTTGCATCAGTGAACAGGTCTGTAGCACCTGAAAAGACAAGCAGCAGCCCCTCCATGCCAGTGAGTCAGGGAGGGACAGAAAGAACAATTGCATAGAGGTGCAGTGGCACAGGGACAAATTTTCACTTAAGTTATTTTAGCTGTGCAGTGACATGTCAGAAAAAAAAGGGCTGAGAAAAGCCCTGTTTGCCCTGAGTGACACACTGATATCTGATTGCATGCTCTACTATTTCTCAAAACACCTTGCCACTGATGCTGTCTTACCTGTCAGCAGTGCATTAGGCACCCTAGGGAAGTATTTTCAAGTATACATTTCCCTAAAAATCATGTTCCAATACCTTAGCAAGAGTAATGGCACTAACACCAAGGGCTCACTGTCTTCCAGTCCAAATCCTACAGCACAAGGGTGATTTCTATTACTGTCAGCCATAAAAGTACAATGGATACTGTCAAGCACTTGAGTAAAAATGCACATGTAAAGCATTAACCAAAAGGATGATATAGCTTCCTCCTTGATAAATGAGTCACTTGCCTAAAGCCTGCAGCAGACATAACCACATATTTCATCTCGTTTCCTGTGGAAGAATTTCCTTTTGGTTTTTGCGGATCAGATCATTTCACACATTCACCTCACTACTAGATTTGCAGTGGTATAAAGCAGCAATCCACAGGATGGTGTGCCTCAGGCAGGCAAGCACCTGTGTTAGATATCTAAAACAGATACAGTGGTACTCATGTTCAGGAACCTAATTATTCTTCATTTAATCAACAACAAAAGGAGTCCTCCTACAGGTAATTCAGAGCAGGTACAACACCCAGAGCAAAAACCTCCTCAGCCACCTCTCTGCTGGTCCCTGGCCCCTGAGGATCCTGGACACCCGTGATGGGAACAGGTCAAAGAGTGCTGAGAGTACATGGGAATGTGAAGCAAATGAATCATGGAGGAAGTTGGGGAGGAAATGGGCTGTCATATAATTGCTTCTTCATGTGTGCATTAAGCCTGACGCATGGAGGTGTTAGGATGGAAAAACCTTATCCTATAGGTCTGGTTATTTTTTTGGTGAGGGAGAAAAGACTCCCTGACAGGAGTTGGCTCTCTGAAATAGCCAGTGCTAGAGAAGTAGGACATCGACCTAAAGCATTGCTCAGAACTTTTCCCTTCTGTGAAGGGCTGGATACAACATTAGCCCATGCATCAATGCTTGAAAGAGACAGACTTGCCAAGCAGGAGCTTGGCCAGGTTACCAGCTGCCTAATACACATATGCTAGACAGGGACACACACTGCTCTTTTCTGAAGGAGCAGAAACATGCCTCCTTGCTGTGCACCACAGCAGACTGACTTGAGTCAACCTCTCCTGCACCAGTAGGATGCCTTTTGTAACTACAGCAACACTTCCCTTATTGCTGCTAGTCTTTCCAACTCATTTTTTTCTCTGTTAGAAAGACAGGATGCAATGTATTTGATATCCCAAGGCAACTGCTTAAGTAATAGCTCCACAGATATTTAGCACATTTTATGGATCAGAGGCACTCAGTAAGGACCTCTACGCCCAGATGCTGGAATGCTAACACAAAAGAAGTTATGAATGCCTACAAACACACTAGTCAGGAAAGAGTGTAGTTATGGCAATTAAATAAGGAACACAAACAAACATCTCTTTGTTCAGAGGGACTTAAAACTATGAAGTGAATATATCAGAAAGGAAATGTTACAGCAAAAAACCATTCACAAGAACAAAACAAGGATTTATCTCAGGAGGAAGGAATTATAATTATTTTAAGTGTCACATCAAATGCAACGGGTAACTTCTTTTCACAAACAAATGCATTTGAGGGAATTCTATAAGGAACTGAATCCTGTGTTAATGCTTTCCAGGTGTAAGATGATAGCTAGAAACCCACAGTAATGACAAGCCCATAACTATGGCAGAATGAGAAGCTTTAATGGGGTGATAATCTTTCCAGAATTGCCTCTCTGAAGAGCTCAGCTGGCCTGGCTTGATTTCCCTTGTCATTATCTTAAAGGCGTACCACCAACTTAATCTCAGCCAATCTCCAAGCCATCAGGAGTAACCCAGGCTAAGATCTGTGACTTCGTGCTTTTGGTGTTGTTTTGCTGACACGTTAAAAACATCTTCCCCAACAGAAAATGAAAAAGCTCTTGGGAGAATCAAAGCTATAGGAGAAAAGCTAGGTGTGAAATGCACAGGAATCAAAAGCCAAGAGAACAAAGAGCATTTCCTCATCTAACCTTTAGAGCTAAGTGTTTCGCTCAAGGATTCACTTACTATTGCTTCCAGGTGTCTGTCATGACCTCACACTAGCTGCTGGTTGATTGTAAGAGCCAAGTGTGTGATGGACCCTTGGCTCAGAGCAGCCTTATTCCACACAGCTAAGTGCCACGGTGCTTTACGCTGCTGTTACCATCTCAGTGTTATTTTTCCTATCCCTCATGTCCTCTTCTTTTGTGCTCCAAACACATGACTGTCTGTCTTACTTGAAAGCTTATTTTCAGTCTCCTATGCCTCCTTCCCCCTCATTTTTTCCTACTTAGCCTTCTTGGGCTGAAGAGGATGGAGGGACTATGTGAGAAGTCTTATACATCTCATCTCTTCCTGCCTGCTGCCAAGGAGTAAAAACGAGGTGATAAGGTCTCTCTCCTTTTGCTGCTACTATATGCTGAGGAAGAAAGAGTACTTTTGCCACTCCATACACACTGCAGTAGAGCCGGAAAGGTGTTGAGATCATCAAGAGTATCTTCTTTCCTTCTCCTGATCTTAATGAATTTGGGCACAAAGTGCCTGAGAGCTAGAGATTATCATATATCTCATTGTCAAAGTTCACATTCAATTCTCCTTCCTCGGCTGCTCCTCTCCACCATAACTCTCTTCTAGTGTCCTGAGGTTAACACAATCCTCCAAGCTACAGGTGCTCATCTACTATGACTCACAGAGGCAGCCCTTATGAAAGCAACATATAATTAATACTGCAGTGAACTTTTACACTGTCTTTGTTAAGGCACTGTATAAAGCGAAGCAGCTATTGGTATGTCAGTGTGGTGTCTGGGGAACTAGGGCACCTGTCTTAGGGCAGGAGGACTTAGATGTCTCCGGTCCTATTAGAGGAAACAAGGGCATAGTATTGAAGAAACAGCTGAGTAGCAGGATAAGGAGCTGTGAGTGACAGCAAATTACTGACACCAAAACCACCTCTCCTGCTGGTTACAGGCCTGACCCCACAGCACACTGACAGACACAATGCCTGCCATTGATGGTAAAGGAAATCCAGGAGTGAACAATTCGGGTACAGAGAGGATACAAGATGCATTTACTAACATACTAGTACTTTTGAAATGGCTCATTTGAAAGCTCTGCTGCAGGTCTGCATACTAATAACTTCCTCCTGCTTCCTAAGAAAAACATTTTGTTTTAGGTGTCTAGAAGCCCATTTCTACAACTCAAATATGCAGACATCTGTAGGATGAAGAGAGGAAATTGTGTGCAATGCTGCCTTCAGTGTGCAAAACAAACATCTGTCTAGTCACAAGCAGTTTATTGTCCAAGTTCAAAAGCAGGAGAGTCCTACAGCTGTCTACGTCTACTTTCAGCAGCTGTGGATTCAAGAGGAAATAAATGCTACAGTTGAGGAGAGTGCAAGAGGTTCCATTACAGAAGGTAAAAATCCTTAAAACAAGAAAGAAAGAAAAAAAATTACACAGCTAGACCATGGTCATATAAAAATATGAAGTATGAAAAACTGCTGTAAATTGTCCAGCAACATTTCAATCATCTACATTTACAGTATGATTTGCTCATAATTGGTAATTTTACTCATCTTTGAAGGCTCCAAAATGAAATTGTAGCTATTCTGTAGTATTTTGGCTACAAATCTAAAATTTTAACTCCAGAAATTTAAATGATGCTTTTGAACAGCAAGAAGTTGCTTCATCATTTCCTGCTTCCTGTCTGAAAAATGCTATCTGATCCAGAAACTAGTTGGTGCATACATCACTGAGATGAAAAGCAGCAGTTAAACCAATTCTGCTTTAACAATAAAATGTATTACTCAACTACCCTCCTGAAACTTTTCAACATGTTTGAAGGAACTCAACACAGTGACTGCATTTTATAGAGTGGAGAAAGTACTGCAGAAAATCCCTAAGTTAAAGGTCAAATCCTTAGACTGAAAGAAATCAACCTTTTTGTCACTCTCGATTAAAAAGCACCTCTAAAATTAGGATGACATTCTCATTGTTCCCAAAAAGGAAAAACATATTGGCTGCAAAAGTAAAAGGATATTTTTCTGATTACAAGCTTGCCTGGTGACTTGTGCTGTAGCAGGCAACAGAGCTGCAGGGTTAGCTTCTAGGTCATTGTGCATCTTAATAATAAGCTTCCTATTCACTTCCAAGCCCACTGGATCTTTACATCCTAAAACTCACCTGAATTTTTTCAATGATCAGGGTATCTAATAAGAGATATTACCTTACAAACAACCTCATTTTGGAATTTATTTTTTTTTTCAAAAGATCCACAACTTAAAGCTAGTTAAAGCTCAACAAGAGTGTCAGAGATAAAAGCCAAGGTGGCTGAAAAGACATTGGAATATATTTTCTCTTAGAAAATCTTTACCTCATTAAACTTAACACAGAAGGATGATTCAGTCAGAGCTTTTTAAAAGACATTATAAAAATATTCTGTTCCAATTTTAAATCTTAGATATTTTATGTTGAATTTTGATAAACTGTACAAGGATCTTGTTCAATACACCAGAAGGCAGAATTGCCTGATCTTCCTGCAGTGGGGATATTCATTTCTACAGATGCTGATATGATAAACAAGAAAGAGAAAACATCCAGGATTCTGGACTCCTCTGTAGTAAAACTAGAATCGAGCCCTGATCTCAATTTTTAGAGGCATCAAGCTGAATAAATTTAACATCTTTCAAGAGTTACATCATCCACAGCTGCATATATGACATCCAAATCTATCAGTATTACACATCATTCTTGGAATATTTGCCTTAACTTGTACTTGCAGCACTGCTCTAAATCCTGATAATGTCAAAAAGAGAAGAGTCATGTTCACTCCAACTTCCCTTAAAAGAAGGCATCCTGGATTTCCAGAAAGGGAATCAGATAAACACCTTTCACAATATAGTCTAGACACAAGGACATGAAGATTTACCTATAAATTTCCCCTTCTGAAACTAATACTGTTCTTCACATTTGACTGAGACACTTCCTTGCCTTTCCTCTATTCTCTCTGCACAGAAACAATAAAAGCTTTTCTATAAAGTTTTTGCATTAAATGTTGTAAATCATCAGTGAATTCTCTATGGTGAAAGCTATTATATAGTGCTCTGACAGATTTCTTCAGAAAAGGTAAAGTCAGAAAGCATTACTAACAGTTCAGAGGCAGAGGAGTCCACAGTATGTACAAACTAGATGCTTTAATACCTTTAGCTAATGTATTTTTACATACCTAATATGAAAATGACAGTGGCAGAAGACAGACTTAACATGAAGTAAGGATTCTGATTTAGTTCATCATCACCACATAGCACTTTCTAGGAGGCTGGCTAAGAGAAAGTGTGATGGGAAACATACCTAATTAAGAGGCTGAAGAATACCTATTTAACTATTAGTCAGCTGGGAAGAATTAAATGGCTAACACTATCAGAAAAGAGGACGGTACGAGTGATTTTCAGATATACTTGAAAGCAGTCATCTGGTGCTCAAGCTTCTGTCAGGTTCTTGGTGTACACAGCAGGTCTGGGTGGAAACACTAAGGTGGAAACGCTCCTTCTTTTCTATGACTTCTTGTTTCTTTGGTTTTGCAATTGTTGAATCACACTGATGAAGTTCCAGAAACTTCCTACTTCTGCAATGCAAATCCAAACCATCTAACCTTAAAATGTTACCTCCGGATTTCTTTCTTAACTGTAGAAGACACTTTGGGAGCAGCAAGGCCACCCAACAGGAACTGCTACAACCAGCCCAAATGTCCTGTGTGCT
This sequence comes from Bucco capensis, assembly GCA_013396975.1. Taxonomy (NCBI): domain Eukaryota; kingdom Metazoa; phylum Chordata; class Aves; order Piciformes; family Bucconidae; genus Bucco; species Bucco capensis. The sequence continues at coordinate 226,005 of VWZO01012103.1, forward strand.
CAGTCACCTGCAGCCACTTGTGTGGTTGCAAGGAAGTCCTGTGGGCTAGGCTGCAGCAGAACAAGCTAGTTTTAGGTCGTTTTCCAGGAAGTAAATGCTATGGAAGACATCTGACAACCCTCAGAAACAGAGCCAGGAGTTTAATTAAAAACTTTTGGGACTTTCATTCCAGAAGAGTTCCATCTCTGTATTATCAGCATTTTACTAATAGCATTTCTGCTGGAGGATGAACAAATCCCGTTAGTGAAACAACGCAATTAACTGGAGTGTAAAAATATGAAATCTATTTTTCAGATCAAGAAAAGCAGGAATTGGTAAATGCAAACTTGCTGAAAGCTACCTATCTGGAGTGTGATATTTGCTGGTGTATAACTTATGTTTTACAATAATACACTTACAAAAATTGAGATCTATTTTTATGCTGCTATTTTTGCAATGAGACTGTAACAGGTACCTCAGAAACACAGGGTTCAGCACAGAAGTGAAATAGTTTTTTCAATGAACTAATGGTGTAGCCAAAACTTAACCACCATATTTCCTAGCAAACATAAAATATTCATATGCATTGTTAATAAACTGCACCTGGAAGCAACAATCTCAGCCCCAATCTAGAGTAAAATTGCATTTTTTCCAGTCAAGTGAAAATAATGTACAGCCACTGCTACGATAACAGGTCTGATCATTTCCTTAGGCTGTCTCCATTCTCCATATGTTGGCTGTGCATAATTCATAGGATGTGCCATATGTTGTCTGAAGCAAGTGTCCCTAGAAGTGTTTGTGGTTCTACTCGAAGGCTTGTCTTCATAAATTACATTGTGATATATTTGACATTTTCAAAAAAAAACAAACAGGGAAAGCAACTCAGTGAAACATAATCTGCTTAAAGTTTACCACTTAGCCATTTGTTGAACATTCAAGTGATTAGCTCACCGAAGTACATTGTTTTTTCAGCATGCGCAGACTGCTTCTGCTGGCACCATTTTCAAAGGCAATTACTTAAAATAAGTACTTGGTTCAGCAACTCTTTACACACACAGATAGCCTCTACTGACTTCCCAGAGCCTGAGCACACAAACTAGGATTAGTCACTTGAGCAAAGGATGGCAGGACTAGACTTCCCGCTGGTCAGAGCCTTGGAGCAGAGAACCCCCCTGTATGACTTGGGTTTCCTGTTTCCTGACAGAACTCTGATGGCTTTTCTGACTCCCAGCTGGCTCCCCACAGCATCTTCCAATAACTTTTAGGCAAGCAAAGTTCAAAAGATAAGCAGCTGTGGAACAAAGACAAGAGTATCAGTCAAAATAACAGGATGACAAACAACAGGATCTCCCAGGAGAGCAGCATTGTTCGGAGAGGGGAAGCAAATGGCAAAAAGTATAGGCAAGGGCAGAGGAAGGGAAAAAATAAAAGCGGAAGTGATGAAACCTGTTTTCTTCTGTCTCTTGATAGCTAATGAAAGATGAGCTAATTAGCACATCCCTCAGCTGGAACTGGAATAAAACCTCCCTCCAACAGACAGCTTATGCATATTGTTAAACACTCAGAGGAGCATCCTGTCTTTCAGACTGCTGACCTTCTGCCCACCAGGGCAAAAGGTGCTGGAGAAAGGAGGGCAGGCAGCTGGGCAGATGAACACTACAGAATCTTGTGGTATGTGCTTCCTTGGGAAAACAGGTTGAAAACCTGAGGAAAAAAGGAATACAAACAAGCACGTTCCTGTTATACTGACAGGTAACAAATTATCTTTTCTGAGGCTTTTCAGAGAGAAATGGGAACTGGCTGGAAAAAGAGAGGCAAACTGGAATGTTGATGGGTAGCTTTATGTATTTAAGAACTCAAAATTTTAAGACAGCTTCTCAAAATGCCAGCATAACCATGTTAGTAAAATTCCAACATACTGAAGAAGTCAGAAAAGCAAACATGAACTTAAACTCTGAAGTGATGCACACTTTCTAAACCATACTTCATTTCTGATGCTCATAGCAGCAGTGTCACCAAAACTCACTAACAATTACCACAACAAAAACTTCCATGCACAACATAAAAATTTCTTACACAGCCATGGCCTTGTGCAGAGTCATACGCGTCCAGCAAAAATAACACAAGTTATATTGGCACCAATGGGACTACAGGCACTTACACTGAAACACAAGCTCACTCTTCACACAGTCAATGATTTGGAAAAGCCTGAAACCCACAAAGAAGAAGAAAGTCACGAGAAACCCATGTTCCCCAAGTCTGGTCCAAGAAGAGGGTGTTCCAGATTGCACACAGGAGTATTTGGGTTTTAACAGAATGCAGTAAGAGCAAAAAGGGCTATCCTAGGCAGCACTATGTTTACATTTTTATATACAAAATTTTCCATACAGCAGCCTCAGTCATTCACGTGTCTGCAGGGCATGTCACTTTCAACTGTGAGCACTGGAGTTAAAAGGCACACGTGTCTGGGCACAAGTACATGCTTCTACCATTAAATCCATACCTCCTCCCTGTTCAGGGCTGGAGAGCTTCAGGAGTGAGTTTGGTCATGAACAGCCGATTGCCATCAGAGCAATGTGTGTAGCTGCCTCCCAGCTGCCATTTTTCCTGAGTGGCCTGCAGTTATGGGCAGTTTTGGGGGAAATGTGGTTCTCAGCACCTTCTTTCCCAAGGAATGTAGAGTGGCTCAGCGGAGAGGGACCTGGGAGTACTGGTTGATAGCCGGCTGAACATGAGCCAGCAGTGTGCTCAGGCAGCACGGAAGGCCAATGGCATCTTGGCCTGTATCAAGAATAGTGTGACCAGCAGGACTAGGGATGTGATCCTCCCCCTGTACTCTGCACTGGTGAGGCCTCACCTTGAGTACTGTGTCCAGTTCTGGGCCCCTCACTTCAAGAAGGATGTTGAGGTGCTGGAGAGGGTCCAGAGGAGAGCAACGAGACTGGTGAAGGGGCTGGAGGGGAAGCCATATGAGGAAAGGCTGAGGGAACTGGGACTGTTCAGCCTGAAGAAGAGGAGACTCAGAGGTGACCTTATTGCCCTCTACAACTACCTGAAGGGAAGTTATAGTCAGGTAGGGGTTGGGCTCTTCTCCATGGCAGCTAGTGACAGGACAAGAGGCCATGGCTTGAAGTTGCAGCAGTGTAGGGTTAGACTGGACATTAGGAAGCACTTCCTGATGCAGAGGGTGATTGGGCTCTGGAATAGGCTGCGCAGGGAGGTGGTGGAGTCACCGTCCCTGGAGGTGTTTAAGAAAAGATTGGATGTGATTCTGTGAATCAATGGTTCCTTTTCCTTCTGTATTGTCAAGACATCAGGGGAAAAGATTCTTCACTGAGAGTATGGTCAAGCACTGTAACAAGCTCCCCAAGAAAGTGGTTGTGACCCCAAGCCTGTTGGTGGTCAAGAAGCATTTGGATAATGCACTTAGATACATAGTTTAACTTTCAGGTTGCCCTGTGTGGAGTCAGGAGCTAGACTCAGTGATCCTTGTGGGTGCCTTCCAACTCAGGATATGCTGTGATCCTATAAATAGCAATGATGCATGAGGATTGTCTTCGTTTATGTGACATGATGGAGGCAGAGCTGGTTGCTTTATCAAACAGCTAATCCAAACTGCACTATGCTCCTGTCTTGACACTGAGAACGTTGGTAGAAAAGAATATACCACAGTGATGTCACGAAGATGGCATGGGACTTCTGTTGTATTGTACAATACAACAGCTTGATACCCCATTTACTAAATTACAGACAAGAAGAACTTGGGTTTCTTGATGCAAATCAGCAAGAGCCTTTTCTAGAGGATGCTAATACTTACATGAGAAGCTTCATTTCACTGGAATCTTCTGAAAGATTTCTACTGTGTTTTGTAATTAGACAAAAGTTTTTGCCTAGTTCATCAACTGGAAAAAACAATGGCTCACCTGAATTGTCAGTGCTCCCTGCAAAGAACATATTCAATGGGAGCACTGGGGGAGTGCACTGATACTGACTGCATCTTGACTTTAATGAGATTTGTGAATATAATTTATTAGCCTAACTGTTTCCACATGAGCGGACAACAAACTTTTTTTCTTTCAAAGAAGGTTTCCAGGGTAGAAGATCTGGAGGGATATTTCTGTTCACAGTTAACATTCTTCAGTATCAAGAGTCTATTTAAATAAGAAAACTAAGTGTATTAAATTTATTTCCAGGGCACAAAAAAGTTAGTTGTCATTTTTTTTTAATTTTTTTTTTTTTTTTTTTAAGATGTGCATGGTTTAATAATTGAAGTAGATAAAATTATTTTATTCCTTAAGCATAAAAGCTCCCAGAAACCCCAGCTGAGAAGGAACCCCACTGTGCTAAATGATGTGCAAATACAGAATAGAACACAGCATTCTCCCAAAGTTTACCATCAGCAGGACAAAGAAAGTACTATCCCTGCTTTACATTATTCAAGCCATGTAGGAAAGCTGAGAAAGGAATTTAGATCTGTGGAGATCTAACACAACAGACCTAACCAAAACACCACGTCTTCCTCCAGCCAGCCATGGTCAGGATCAAAGTGAGGTCTTTCCTCTGTGATCTAGTAACTCTCACAAGGTATGCCTTCACCCCTTTTCCCCTTTTATTGCCAGCCCAGTTCTCTTCCCCCTGCTTCCTTTTTTTTTTTAATTGTAGTCCACTAATGAGTCACTTGTCATTTTGGAGTCACCAGTAGTTCAACTCAAAGCAGCTGAGTGCCTCATTAAATTCTTCCCTACTTACTATTAACATATCATACATTTCATTGTGATCTTGTCATGTTCTGTTCTAGCTGCAACTGTTTAAGCTTTTGTTTTGAGTGGCTTATTTTAATGGTTACTAATGTCCATTTTACTGGAGATGATGGAAGCAGTTTACCTGTAGAGGTAGGTTTTAAAAACATTTCAGTAGATGCACAGAGAATGCTCTTTGCTTTTTTCGAAGAGAGAAGTATCACATATTTTGCAAAGTAGCTATGAAGAAAACCACATTGTGTTGTTTGAGTCCAGCACACTTATAAGAAAGGCTATGATAGGACCATGGAGTTATTGCTGGAATAATAAAAGTATTAATATATCAGCCATCATTCAAAAGATGGATAATGTCAGCTGTGAAATAGAAGGGATACAATAAAGCTAAGAACACTAAGAAAGCTGCTATGAAAAAAAATAGTTAAGGCATAGAGCACTTATTTTATGTCTTAACGTTGAAATTCAACAGAGCTGTGAGAAGAGCAAACATGGAAGAAACACAATAGGTTCCCAGATAAGAACATCTAACTCCTGAAATACAATAGGCCAAGCTTCTAGCTTCAAGGAATTGACTTCCTCTCTCTCGAACTAGGTGCAAATCTTGCTTTGCAAGAGCTGGCACCACCAGACCAAAGACTTACCCAATAAGATAAAACAACATCTTTGCTGCAAAGTTGGATGAGTTTCCAGGGGTTCCCCAAAGTGACAGCGCTCCCAGAAAAAAATATAGCAAAGAGGGAAGCTCCAAAGTAGGATCTGAGCTCATCTAGTGTTGGCTAAACATTTAGTAAACATGCACTGCATTTAAATCATTTTACTATTTTCAAAGCTAAAGCTTATTTTGTACAAGTTTTGTTCTAAATCTAGCATGCCCATGCTCAAAAAGGACAAAATTACACAGTCTAGGGAATAAATTAGGGTTGGTGAGGAAACCATAACCTATAATTGGAGGTCTGAAACTCAGGGTACCGCCTAGGAGTGGGAGAGTTGCAGGCTTCCTCCCTGAGACGGGAGAGTTCAAGGTCTCCTGCTCAGACAGGGTATAACTGGAGATGCCAGGAAGGCACAGGGAGGCTACTGCTCAGCCAGCAATCAAAGCACTGTACAGTATCATCTGAGGCAAGCGAAATGAGCATACACCCTGAATGAGGCCATATATAAATGTGTGGAGGTAAACTGACTAGCAAGATTTCAGTGTAAACCCACTTGAAGACAAGTGCTTGAGATATAGCTTGTAAAACTGAACAAAAGCAATCTTCCAAAGTCAAAACCATCCCTGCTGTAATCAGAATCTGGAACATATCTGTGTAATTAAGTCAGTGACTTAGAATATTTACAAATGATCCAGTAAGGGGACACTGATAGCCAGTCCTTTTTAAATACAGAATTACCATATTCTTCCCATTAAGAATCAAGGCAATACAGAATCAAATACTTAAAAGGTGAAGTTAATGAACCAACCCAATTATTTTCATCTTGAGATTCCCTGACTCTTCCAACCCTGGCAAAGTGATGACTTCAGTGAGAAGTTTCAGCCTTGTTCTATGCTGAAACGAAGATCACTACAGAGACAGCTAGGGATATCACTGAACACAACTAGGATGGTGACAGCAGCACAAAATGATGAGTTTTCAGGCAAAACTTAACATATTTAGGATAGTTTGCTAATTTAAAACTAAGACATCCCTTGTAAACATTGACAGTTCTGAATTATACTAAATTTTTTTGCATACTAAAGACAAATAATTTAGGAGTATAAGCATGAAATCCAGTGGAGAATGCCAAAAGTCCTTTGGTATTTTTCCTGCAACCGTATGCATCACCAGGCATAATTCTTAAAACAGGTACTTCTTTCTCATTGTGATACCAGGCAAGTGATACAACACTAAGACATCTGATCTGGTCCATTCTGCAAGAAAGCATTCTGCTTTCCTTTGTTGTTTTTGCCTTCTTACAACTGCCATCCCAAGGAAAGCAGATCTATTACAACCCTCTAGGAACAGAGCACAGGCAGTCACCTATTCCTACACAGAACTTCACTCCCTGTGCCACCATACTAATGTTCCTGCACAGGCTACCCGTGCCTGAACAGGTCACCCCTGCACAAAGCACTGTGTCCCCATCAGAACCACACTCTCCCTGTGACTGCTGTGGGTTTGGCTGGGCTGCAACCAGCAAAGCTGTTCAGCAACTGCTCCCAAGGAACAGCAAAGCCCTGTCAGCTCAGCAGGGCATGGATTGGGGAGGATCAAGGAGGCAGCAGCAGAAGTGCATGGGCATTCAAATAGCAAACAGGGCATGAGGTTGCAGACCATGCTAACAGCAGCATAGGTCACCATGAAGACCCTCTCAGGAAAAACTTAAAATAAGCAGTCACTTCAGGGAAATCTGATTTCTATTACAGAATGTAATACCCCAGAACAAACTCTAGTGACTCTTCTAGCTGTTTGTTTTACACAAGGCTCATCAGGCCTCACACCAGTGAAGTGAGTTACAACACTAACAGCTGCTGCGTCTTTCCACTACCACTAAGTTTCATCAATACAAGCCAGACCAACCAATCCAGGCTGCAGCCCAAAGTCTCATTTGGAAATGTTACATAAGAAATGAGCTGCTGGCCTGGATGCTTTGTTTTTGTTTATCCACACAAATTAAAGAGCATGGTCATGCGTAAGTTAATCAATAGCAGAAAACAGCTATCCCCACTTCTTACGCCGGGTGGATGGCCTATTTGTTGTTCTCAATTTAAAAAGCAGCCACACAACAGAAAATGTGTCAGATAAGTGGAGGCCTGGCTGGAGAGCAAGTCAGGGTGTGACGTCCATTGGTGAGCATTTCCCAGAAACCAAGTGCAAAATTGGCAAAAGTTACAGATAAAGCTCTAGCCAGCAATATACATTAGGACTTCTTATAATGCAGTAAAGCCTGGACACAGCAAAATAAACTTGAAAAAAGAAAGAAAACTAAGAGGTATGAAGAAGTAGATGCAAATGTACTCTCTCTCAAGAAAGCACTGTTAAATAGAAAATCTCTGACAGTGCCATCAAGGATGTCATGCTCACTAAGTACTTCTAGAGAAACAGGGCATTTGGATCCAGCAGTCACCCTTTCAAAAATGATGGAAAAATTGCCCCAGGATTTGCCAATGACACATTTTCAATTTCCATTATCCTTTTTTACTTAATATTAGTAACAGTCTTGTGAAATACGTCCTCCCAGTTTGCAAGCTAAGAATAAAGCAAACACAAACAGCACATCCTTAGGCATATCTCCAAGCTTTGCATTTAACAACTCTGTCATGGTACTCAAACCAGAAATTTGTAAACCTTACCTACAATTTCCCATTAAGTTAAAAAAAATACAAAAGCTGTTAAACTGTGGACTCATGCCTAACATGCACTGTGTCCATCACAATTACTTTTCACAGCCATTTGGTATCCTGATAGCTTACTCTGAGATGTGAGGGCATTACAATGCTGTGCTAGCCTCACGTAATACTGTCTCTGTGTCTGTATAACTTCTCTTGGCAATGAAGAACCATTTAATTCTAAAGCAGAGTGTTTTTCAGCCATTTAAAAATGTTGAAATGGGGGGGGAAAGGGGACTGCTCAGTCCAAAGCTCAGTTAATCGAGATTGAATGTCTCCTGGTGCTCACATCTGACCTTAGGATTTTTCACCATTTCACTGGTCTCCCTGGTGATAGTTGCTATGAGCAGTTTCATGTCATGAGAAATACTTGAAAAGAAATATTCAGTGCTTTCACACAGTCCTTCTAACCTTAGCTGTATTAACTTTTATCAAGGTTGTTACCCCTAAAAAAGTAAGTTGTAAAATTCTTCTCATTTTTCTTTTAATTCCTTTGGGAACCCAAGCCCAAGCACTGGGCAGAGTTTGCCTCTGCCTGCCACAATGTGCCATTTTAAAACCTTCCAAGATGAAAAGCCTTTTTCAAAGCTTGCCCTCCAAGGAATGAGCTTGAGAAAGTGAAGGTGTCTTGTCATTTTAGAAGGCTCAGACCAGGTCAAACACATTGAGGTGTGATGCAAACTAAATTAAAGCCATGGGGTCATCAGCTTCAAATGGTGAGTCCTAAGAATCTCACTGCATTTTATTCATCTGAACAAGTTGAGTTACACTGTTTGAGATGCCACAATAAATCACACTCAATTCTCTTTCCTTTTCACTAATTTGAAATCACCAGCATTATGTATCTTTTCAATCATGTAAGTCTCCAAACGACAAAAGGCTTCTTTATAAACCTTAGAAGATAAAACTGTCTTGTTTAATGTCCATGATACCAAGGCAGAAAGGTCCAAAGCACTGCAGTGTGCCTGCTTATGCATGGTATGTTTTGCACAGCAAAACCCATTTGAATTGGTATGTCAGACCCAAAAAGCACAGTTCAATATAGTAACTCCTCCTGTCTTTTTGTTTTGTTTACTGGATATTTCAAAGCAAGTTCAAATTTAGTATCTGAAAAGCACACAAAAATTACACTTATTTTGTGCTTTTTGATGTAGTAATAAAGAAAAACGAGCTGGTTATTAAAAAGAGTCAATTCCAACCAAATCAAAATTGACTGGAACATCAGAAACTGCCACAACTTAGAATACACCAAAGATGAAATCTGAGGGTTTGGAAAGCACAATTAAGGCCATAATTTTCAGAAAACACCAGGGTACAATTCCTCTGGCAGCAGCAGAAATACATCCAGATGTATCAGATATATTAAACATCTGCTTAACAGTTTTCTGGCAAAATTAAGTCAAACCCAAATTTTATATTGAATGTCAAAGCTGAAGTTTTTTCTATAAAAGACTGCTTTACACACAAAGATTTTGTTGGAAGAGAGCCTGAAAGAACAAAACACTTCAAGCTGAAAATATCTGGATTCAAAATGGAATTAAATTACATCTCTCTGAGAATTACAAGTGCTTTATACTTTCCACTGCCATCCAATGGACAACTTCAACTGGACTGCAATCTCTTAAAAAGGAAGAGAAAAATTCATATAATTAGAAAATTCAGAGGACAGGAGTTTTGAGGCAAAAGATTTCCATATTACATTTCCCAAGGGAAAATAAAATTGCAACTTTTTTCCCACTTCTATTCATTGACTAAAATATCAGGGAAGATACTAGTGCTGTCCTCAACTACCTAATAGGAAGGCATACAGAAGACAGACCATGCTATTCAGGGCCACAAAATTGATCAGAGGGCTGGAGCACCTCTCCTATGACAATGCTTGAGAAAGTTAGGGCTGTTCGGCCAGGAGAAGTATTTGGTGGCATTTTTCATAGTACAAGACTTTCCAGCATCCCAAATACTTGTTTTCATCCCTGAACTGAATAGTCTCTTAGAATCACAGAATCAATAAGGTTGGAAGAGACCTGTACGATCATCAAGTCCAACCACACCTATCACTCCCATGCCACTAAACCATGTCTCTTAAGTACCACATCTACACGTTTCTTAAATGCCTCCAGGGATGGTGACTCCACCACCTCCCTGGGCAGCCCGGGACAAGACCCAACAACCCTTTCAGTGAAGAAATTCCTCCTGACATCCAATCTAAACCTCTCCTGGGGCAACTTGAGGCCATTTCCTCTTGTCCTCTTACTGTTAACTCCAGAGGAGAGACCTACCCCCATCTCACTCCAACCTCCTTTCAGGTAGTTGTAGAGAAATGCTTCAAACAAAATGAGCAAACAGGCCAATTCATATTATCATTAAAACCAGCAACTATTTTAGCAGAACTATGTAAATGCAAGGTTTGAATTGAGACTGAGAGCAGATCCTTTGTCCAGGGGAGCAAAGATCCTAGAAAGATCACATTGCCATCTTCTGATCTTTACTCCCATCTCTGAGGGACAGATGCACTGGAGAAGAGGAACAGCAAGAAACCACATTCGACACCACCATTTTTACTCCACTTACTGTCTGGATTGCTTTCCCCTCTCAATATCTAACCCAACAGTACTTCACATGAAGGCACCCACCCCGTCTCGTCGGCTGTGAGCAGCTTGGCCAGACTACTGGTAGAGCAGTTGCCTGCTTACATTACGGCTTAGTTCACCAAGGATGTGGGCAAGCACCAGCGAGGTGGAGAGGAGCTAAGAGTCCCCAGAAACTGTTCTCAGAAGTGCTGGCTTGTACAAAAACTAAGCAGAGAAATGAAATGCATCCAATGAGGGTATCTAATGAAAATTGTGGTATGATATTATGTACAATCTGGAATGTTCATAAAGATCCAAGAGAAAAAACAACAAGCTTTGACAAACACCTCAAGAGTGTTTTGCATCAGTGGAGGATGTCATCAGTAGAATATGCAGCAGGAGCAAGTGCAGCAAAGAAGAGGGATACAAAAAGTAACGTAAAGCAAACTGTTAGCAACTTGCAGAGGTTTTATTACACTGCTAATGCTCTCCATGTCAGTGTTGCTAGAAAGAGCCCTTGGAGAAACACTGGTGTCATACCTTGTTCAGCTCAGTTGAGAAAATGTACTTAACCTTCTGGAAAGTCATGCAATGACCTAAAAGAGTTGCCAAAGGGCAATCTAAAGCTTAGCCTTGCTGTAGAAGAAATGGGAATGTAAATACAACCAACTTATGCTCTTAGTAACATCACAGTATCCTGCTAGCCTGTCACAAGCTTTTCACGATAATCCCAAGTGGGGAGTTTCCAATCAAGTCCCTTAAATGGGCGACTGTGGTTTAGGAGTGGGGAAGCAGAAAGAGGGGGGTTAGAAATGGTAGCAATAATTTGTAAACACAGTAATGCACTCAACCCACCCCCCAAACCCTCAAAAACCAAAACACACCAAAAAAAAAACCCCAAACCAAACCACACTAATGTGGCAATGGCAAAGCTTGCAAGGGTATCAAGTGTCACAACAACATGCCATTTCCAAACAAGGAGGTTGTGCCTTCCTGAAGGGAACTGCTCAATTTCTGTGGAACCACATTGAGACAAATATTGGTAAATTTTGTTGCACTTGGTATTGAAGCAAAATAGTTATTTTGCCACCCATGGTGTCCATAAACTCAATGTATCATTTCCCCAGGAGGAGAAGCCATGTCTGCAAGCTCCCATCATCCACTCAAACATCAGCCTGAGGATTAGGTGGAATTTTTAGAAGCCTGTGTGCAAAGTTGTACTTCCCAGTGCTGTCTCCCCTTGTGTGGGCTGTCAGAAAGACATACTGATATTTTCACAGGGAAAGCAACTGCTTCAAGAAGAATGTCAACTCTTATTGTTTACAAAAAGGCAGAAATCAGAGCACATGAGGCAGCAAACAATTTGGTTGACCTTCCCAGCTGAGCCATACACAGCAAACAAAAATGTTAGGCAAGACAGCAGTAAAAAAAAAAAACCAACCATCAAAAACTGAACTATAAACATATGCTTTTGTATGTTTTCACCCTTCTTGCAGCAGTGGCTACCAGTGTTTTGAGAAGCAAATAGATCTTCCCAGTGCTGCAGCAGCAGACAGAAGAGGCAGAGGATGAGGAATCTAGGATGATGATTTCACTACACTCATGAAGTCATACTAAAAGGCACAAAGTTTCCAGTTTTAAGGAAACTCCAAGTGGGAAATGTTCAGCAATAAGAAATTTATCTGGAACTTTGTAACATTTAGTTACAAGAGCGTGGTTTCCTCTAGAGCTATCTCCAGCTACTTTCAAGACGACTTCTTCCAAACTGATACTCTTGCTTTTAGGAGGGAAAAAAACACAAAGGCAAAAACCAAACCAGTGCCAAGCAGTTCAAAACGGCCAAAACCAGTTTGGACCAAACCAGTTGGCCAGTTTGGAGTGGTTTTGGCCAATTTGAACCTTGGAACGGTTTGAACTGGTTTGGGCCAGTTTGCGCAAAGGGATTAAACACAGCAAGACAACTATATCCTATTCATAGGGCACAGAAGCATTTTTTTCAGTTGCCAGTCAGAAGATATTCCCACCTATGTAACGATGAATTAAGTTTCTTGAGAAAGGAATTTCCATTTTTAGCTGTGAATTGCAATGTTTCATGTCCACAGGCTCCAAGGACCAGAAACTCAACATTATAAATGCTGCATAAGAACCAAACAGCTGTAACAATACAGTTGAATTCTGTGCAGCCTGGTACATTATCTCTTAACAAAAGCCAGGGTAAGTAGAGAAATAGGACATGCAGACTTGGTCCTGTAAGTGCTTCCAATCTCTGGCTACTGGTGGCTGAACAACCTGCAACTTGGCAGTTGCTTTCTAGGTTAGAGACCACCACCTTTCACACCAGACCCTTCTAATGAGGGCTAATAATTGCCTAATCCCTTTCTAACCCCTATGCATGCTCTCTACTCACAATCTCCAGGAATAATGTACGCCAAAACATCACCACTTCAATCACTCCTGGTCATCTTCTCCATGACCTTCATTATTTTGCTGACTTCAGTTACACACAACTTCACCTTTCCCTCCCCAGACACTTCTTCCCAGGCTACCTGGGATCACCTTTGCACCAAAGTAGTTCCATACTTCTGAATGTCTTCTGCACATTTTTAGTTACATTACCTTCTTTCTGAGATAGAGCAACTAAAATCATACACACCATTCAAAAAGTTCTGGACCACAGATTTATATAGCAGACTCTTTCCACAGGTATATAGCATACTATTATCTTGGAACACTTAAAGACAACACCTTAAATCACAGTCATGGTTTAATAGCTTAATCCATGATTTAATGCATAGTCTATTATGTATCTCACCCTTTCAGTTGCTCCTTTTAATATGCCTTTGATTGTTTCCTCATTTTTATCTACTTCCTTTCTGAAACATTATAGTGGGAAGTGGCTTTTTTTTTTGGAGGCCTTTTCATTTTTAATGAGAAAACTGAATTAAAATAGATTACATTGTCCATTACAACTCTTCACCATAGAAATTGTGAACGAAGCTCCAGGACAAAATCAAATTCTTTCTTGTGGGTTTTCTAAGAACATCATATATACTTGACGATTATTTCCATCATCATACCTTTTGTGACTTCTCCCTCATGTATGCAGAAGTAACTGAAGTCTATAGTCATTATTGTTTTTGTAACATCACAACAATCCTCATCTTCCTTTGTATCTTGCATCAATAACCTTAGTCTGTGTTATAACTGCTGGTATATTTCCAGGACCATTTCTATACATTCACTGGATTTCTATCCACATGGACTGAATCACTTGTTGATACATTTGGCTTATCAATGCTATCCAGTTTCACTTGCCTTAAAACACAAAGTCATTATCCCAACTGTGTCGCCTACTCTTATTCTGACATACAACCCAAGATTACAACTTCTGGGATATTCACTGTGAAAGTATTCTAATTAAAATCCAGACACTCCAACCCATGTGTATTAGTTTGTAAGGGTTTGACATTTGACTTCTAGATAGTCTGTTGATTGCCTGGTTTTACATGCTCTGTTTAAATGAGGTTGTCAGTTAGTAGGAATCTTTGCAGTTTGTTGAAACAACCTGATAACACATCTACCTCTTCTTCCCAGACTTTTTTTTAATACTTTCAATCATCCTGAAGGGCACATTTGTTTGCCTTCATTTATTTTTCCAAGTCTTTAGGTTGGAGAGGACTGGGTAGAGAAGCAAGAGTTACTTGCTCCAACACAGTATCACACAAATGCAGTTCTGCTGCTTCCAGACCCCAGGATGAAGATTTCTGCCTTCCTCTGTGACACAGAAGGGACTTCACAGGCTGTATCTGAGGCTTAGAAACTACTCCTTGCACTGAGATACACAAGCCTCAGGCATTCACTTCGAGAGAAGATTCAAATTTCTAACTACTCCTTGAAAGAAAGATGAAAGAAGATGATACTATAAAGCCTGTTGGGAAGATTGGTCACCAAGTATGACACAGTCTAGGCTGAAGTTCTTCTGTTGGAAAGAAATGAGAGCAAAGCTGCTCCAAAAACTGAGATGTGGACAATACAGAGAAACCTCACTTCACGCTACCCGAGTTCAGAGATTCATTGTCTCGAGATCAGGAGAAAAAACTCACCAGTGACCATAGTCTAGTGGTCAACAGAAATAGGTATGGTCCTTCTTTACCCCTAACAGGCTTGTAAGAAAATTCCCATTGAAAAGTAAGTGTTTCAAAAAGAAGTCGTTCATTTGCCCTTTTGCTTAAACTCTCTAACATTACACAGGACTCCATAAAAAACTAAATGCCGCCAGGGGAAAGGCAAGAAGAGGCTCTCATCCCAAAACTGGCTTTTGTCTGATGATGAGGGCATTTTCATCAGGGAGGGGAACTATGAGACTGAGTCTCTTCAGCTGGAGGCAACAATAACAAAAACTAGCTCTGCTACATCTTTCATTACACATAAATAAAAGTAAAAACATCTCTTAAATAAACAATCTATCAGAAGATGCAATCTTCCCTGAATGTGTATTACAGCTTTTTCTTCTCCAGATAGCCCACGTGTACTTTGTGACTCCAGCTTGCCAAAGACGTTTTGGCACCTGATTAGCATCAGCTTTCTGAAGAAGCACAGAGAACACTTCACTCTGTGTCACAGCTTCAAAAAAAAGCATCATCCATCTGACCAGACAGCCAAAACTGGTAACATCTGTGACCAGCTGCACCTGCTATTTGTTGTTTATCAAAGTGTGTGTATGGTGGAGGACCTTGCAGAATTTACTGGGGCACCCAATGGTAAAATTGGAACTTGGTATAAGGAGATAATCCTGGTCTACTTAAAACAAGACTATTGTCTCTCTAGGCACGTTAGCAATTGTTTTCATTGACAGCAGCAATAGAGACTCAGTAGAAATCTATTCTACAGAATATTCTCCAGTTTTAACTCTGGCAACATATTCTTACTAAGCCCTATACATCAATTCAGGGGTATTTTCTTGTCTTCCATTTCTCATATATAAGAACTACACAAAACACAAATGCAGTTGCTAGTAGACTGACATGGTTATTGATGAATCTTTCTGTTTATAGGCAACATGAAACAATCATTGCCACTACAAAGTAAAAGCAATGATTTTGTATTTTCAAGCTGAACAGGCTTAACATGAAGTTTAAAATGTTTACTGTCTTCTCTCCACTATGTCTATTCTATTGATAAGTGTTTCTTTCCTTTGCAGATAACCATGCTGGTATACCTTTCCCAGATGGGCATGAGTGATAAACCACTTAAGCAAGCACACAAATTCACTGTCAGATCAGTTTCTTGGGCTTCCACCAAAATTTCTTTTGAAAGGTGAGCTGGAATAATCTTCAGGATCTGCCCTTCAGCATCTTCACAGCAAGCATTAAACATTATCACCCAGTAAGAGTCTGTCTGATACCTCAAAAGGTCTGCACACATCCCACCTTTCCCATCACAACCTTCAGGCATGCAGCCTTCAGCAGCAGCCCACACAAACAGTGTCAGGAAAGTGCTGATAGAGTGGGCTTACACTACGAGTCTCAAGTCTACCAGATTATTTTTTTAACTTGTTTCTTGGTTACCAAGTAACCAAAATAGTAAAAGACGACTATATGTTTAAAACGCTATCCTCATACTGTGTATCTCATCTATACACACACACACACAAATGTAGCTATTTAAATTAGGTCTCAAAAGGAAGTGTGGTTAGTGTCTCCAAAATGCTACACAAGAAGGCTATCATGTTAATACGCAGGCAACACAAAATGTTTTATAGTGAACTCAAAATAAAAGACAAGATCGAATTCCCGTCATTGACTCTCCAGTTCCAATAATAAATAGAACACTTGCTCAAACAACTATCCAAGGAGGAGCTGGGGGAGGAAACCCACTGCATTTTGTTTAGAAGTGCCTTTACATTTTGCTTTATTTAACAGATCATCCAATTGAGTGGAAATGTTCTGATCTACAAATTCTATTTGCTTCTGCAAACTGTTTACATACCCATCTGTCTGTAGTGGCTCCAGGGTACTATTCTGTTCTTTCAAGATAAATACACAATCAAAATATATGTAAAGTGGCACAGAGGGAAGTCCTCATGTAAAACATACACAAAAATTCCTTAATAGTTCGCCTCTTGTGATTTTGCTTTGAGATTAAAGTATTTAATCAATTAAATAAGTGGGACATACAATATCAAGTATTCCCTCAGTAACAAATGGAAATCTTGACTGAAGTAAAAACTGATCTGCAGAGATATTAAATAAAAACAGCTGGTGTTCTGTGGTGTATAACATGAAAACATGTCAAGTGGGATTGTGCTAAAAAGTAGGTTGAGCCCATCCACACAGCCTTTTTTGCATATACCATTCATTGGTTCTCATGACACTGAGGGACTGCAGGATCAGGCTATGAATACTTTGGAAGAAAATTAAGAAGTTCAGAGACTCTACCAAGCAGAAGCACTGTGGGTGTGTCATGAGATGACTTTTCCCCCTTTTGAAAAAAAGCTCTTTAAGATAGATGTCTTAGAACTGCTAGAGAAGCAAAACCAGATGTAAGAAAACCTGTAGTAGTTACACAAAAAATTTGATTGGACGTCAGCCCAAGCAAATCTAGATGACATTAAAGTAATACAAATCACATCATCTGAGTAACAGGGAAAACTACAGATGAATTAATCACCCTCCACTGAGAACACCATAGTTAGGGAGAAGACTTGCACAGAATACACATAAGCAACTTGAGTCAGTAAACACACTCTTACCCACATTCCAGGATGACACTAGACCACAATTTGGACTAAGGAAGAAAAAACACTGACCCAAGCCAAGTACCACCAAGAAGGCTCTGGGTTCACCACCAAGACAGCATAGCCAGGAGGCTTCTCAGTCAGCTTGGCTCTGGAGCAAAGCAGGCTTGCATGGTCCCACTGTGCTGCATAAGCATGTTTAGATGACTTGCCACTAGGCACAGGTAGGATGTGAGGAAAAGGCACAGGCTGTTAGATCACTCTCTGAAGAACATGATAAAAAATATATGCACTCGATCCTATCAAACTTCACTGTAGTTAGGGCAGGAAGCTCTGATTTTACTAGACAACCCTAATGAAACACTACCAGGAAGATTATGTGGCAAATCAGCAGCAGACCAAAAGAACAATGGGAATTTACTAAAGTATTATAAAATGAAGTTTAATTTAAGGAAAAATAAATATTTTTATCCATTTTGAGCTTCAGCAATGATTTTAGAGGCAAAATCCAGGTGGTGGTCCGTGTTTTTCACAAGTTCATCAATAGCTTAATTTATTCTGATTAGAGAAAAAAGCACACTACCAAAAGGCACTGAAGTCTAATGCAACAAATGTATTATTTTTACCACCTTTGGTGAGGTGGAATTTTTAATTGCATAACTCTTCTTAGGAGACTTCAAAAGTGCAATAGGCATAGGCTTTATTGTGTTTAAGGGAAACAATTTTGCCTTGCAGTCCTTTTGGCATCACAATGTATCCATTAGCAGTTGGTGATTTTAGCTCTGAACAGTGACTACAGCCATATCAACTCAGGACTCTGACCTCTATTTTTCTGAATGAATTAAGAGGAAGAGAAAAACGTGGCTTCCACTGAGCTTCCATTGCAGCACAGGAAATCCTGTGTGGTTAGATACAGTATGCATCGTGCTCAGAGATTTCATTCTACTCCCCTTTAAAAGCCAACATGAGCAGCATGCCACAGGAAATTCTTCCTTATTTTCAGTAGTTCATAGGACAAGGCTTCTTTGGAAACAAGGTCAGCATGAATAGAGCATTGCTTCCTTATCACTGCTAAGCAGCTGTGTTGAGGATGCAAGACAACACTGCACCCTGTCCCTGAATACCTCTTTTCATAAACTTTAAGCATATGCAGCTCAAGCAGTCAGAAGTTCCTTTGTGCTTTTTTATTTGGAGATTTTTATATCACACACTTTCCACAAATATTTCTTTAAAAATATACTGAGTAGCTATAAGGTTAAACTCCATCTGCATAAATAAATAAATCAAAATCTCAGACTTTACCTACTTTCAAATAGACAGCAAGGTGGAGAAAGAAACTAGTTCTTTCTTGAGTTGAGGTGACAAAAGATGAACTTAAAGCACAGAGGTTTGGCTACCTCTACAGGAAGCATGGGGCCAAATTCCAGCTCCTGTTGCAATGTACAGCTTTCAAGGTATTTCTGAAAGTCTCTTGCTCTCTCCTGCTCCTTAGTTTCATCTAGAGCTCCAGCTGAATAAGCAAATTATGAACGAATTATATGCTTAAAGAGTGAAAGCAAATTCCAGTTCTTCCTGACATAAATCACTCATAAATAATGCAAACAGCTTTCCCCAAGCTTTGTACCAGAATGCAAAGTAACCAAACTACAGCAGCAGCCCAGCCCAGCAAGACTGCTGTCAAGTACACTGATGGATAAGGTGTTGCTGATTTCCCTCAGGAAAAAAGCCTTGAAAGGTTTTGCATTTATTTCTTGTGTATTTTAAAAAGTATTCAAAGGATGGAGAGAAGGAAGCTGCAAAAGTAGCAGCAGTTTGTCACACAAAACATCCAACTAGTAACCAATTGCAAACACCCCAAAAATCACAGGAAGATCTTTAAAACTAAGATGTCTAACCCCCCACCAGCCAGACTGACACAGAGGCAGAGACTTGCTCTCACAGGACAGACTGATAAAGAACTTAGGTGGAAGAGCGCGAAGATGAGACTCTGCCAGCATTCCTCAAGCAAAAGGGTAGCAACGGCCACCTTTAAGACACAGAATGTGAAAGGAGTGAACATAAAAGGATGCATCACAGAGGAGTGAAAAATGGTCCTAGAAATTAAAACAAATTGCAGGCTGAAGCCTACAGCAATATGCAGCACCCTGGCTGCACTGCTTCTCAATGACATCTGAGTAGATCAACTATATACACCTCTTCTGGACAATACTTCTACACAGCAAATATAGGAATATTATCATCAGGTTTGTCTTCCTACTTTTCTTGCTGCAGACCCCTTAGAAGTGGTTCAAAAACTCCCAAGTGTCCTCACACTGAAAACTTTCATGTAGCTAGAGCACCAAGCTGACAAATTCCAGTATCTTCCATCCTCGTGTCATGCTGGAATGCTAAAGCATCCCTCAGGCTCCTAGACAGTATGAAAGTGGTCTGGATGAATGCAACTATCTGGGGTAGAACCTCTCCTTTTCTTCTGGAAAAAAAAGGCATAACACAGAATAGGTCACTGGAAATAGACATCTTGAAAGAATTAATCAGCATACTTGCCCAAAATTTTAATTCTGCCATAGAATGTGATACCTCTCCAAAGGTGACAAAGATGCTTCCATTTAGATGATCAGGTAAGGTAAAAAAATCCTATACTGTTCCAGGTTTTGTGACCATCCAGAAATCAGTTTACAATATGCTGTGTGTGGAATCACAAACTTGATTTTACAGTCAGAAGAGTCCTTCCACATATCAGGTAGGTGCAGGAGTGCAGGAGATGCCATGGCTGCCTGGCACAGAGGCTGCTGAAGCACTATGGCTGTTCCTAGTGCTTGCCCAGGTTCCACCTCACAGTGGATGGACAAGGCTCTGGCACACATCACCCAAGTGTCACCTCCAGCACTCCTATGCTCCCAGACCTTACAGCTCTGCAGTCCATAGCCTGCAGAGGCTGATTCTTTTGCATAAGGATTTGCATTTGTGAACTCTTTACTGCTTGGTTCAAGGATATTTATTGCTTTGTCTACCAGCACTGTTACATCAGAAACAACAGGGAAAAGCTTTTGCCTGAAACATTTACAGTATAAGCTGTGCTGACATCATGATAAACGCAGGCTAGCTATGAGAAAGGAAACCATCAGCCTAGAAACTTCCCCCCAAACAGGACACAGCTTCCAGGAAGTCACTACTGACAAATTCTAATGATTTACATCATTTTTTTGTTTAAGGATTATTTGCATGGAGTATACTGTAAGGCAGAAACAGGAAAATAATACCAGAGCTTAGCCCAAGCAAGGCAGTAGAAAACATGATCACAGAAGCAAGGGCACATTGACTGAAGTCATTAAGAAGGACTAACTGCACAAGTCACTCAGTTTTAGGTCAGTGTCAAATTCCTTTCAGTTCTTTCAGAATCACAAAAATCATCAATATTAATCTCTTCCCTGGCAAGAAGTCTCATTCTTTAGATTCCCTTGTTAACAGAATAATCCAGGCAGAAGAAAGTTGGAAGTTTTTCTAGAACAGTCAGACCCATCTGTCTACAAATGATTTTAATATTATGGGGAAAATATTCCTCTTTTTCAGTTCCATCTTTGGCACAGAAGTATTTAATGTTAGTGACTGTAAGCCAAAGTGAATTACCAGGTTCATTACCTCTCACACACAGAAATATATATACTCTTCTGTAACTTGTAACTGTCCAGCTATGACATTTCATGCAGCAACAGACTCTCAGGCCACACAAAGGGACAAAACAAACAAATATTTGTATACTCAGAAAGCTATGAAATTCTTGGGGCAACAGGCCACTCAGAAGTAAGAGAGCCTTGGGGAGCTGAAAAATTCCACTATAGCACAGGACAGTTTCAGTGGAATAAGAGTGGCCAAAAAACCTCCAATCAAAACAAAGCAAGCACCATCACCTCCCCTCCCCACCCCAACCTCACATCCTAATTATCAAAGTACAAATTCTGAACATTATGGGGTGAATCATTCAACTAATCTCCACAGAGACTAGATATTTCCCATCCAGGAACAAGCATCCATGTCATCACTTTGGTCACTTGAATTTTATGAGTTCCCTCACCAGTGGTAAACTGATCTGTAAAAGGCCACGAAGGATCCCATACAACAAGAATCAGCTTTATTGTTTTTTATTGTCCTTTCAGGCAAGAACTATTTTAATCTCACTAGAACCTTCACCAGGCTGCTAACAAACAGGCAGGCCATTTGTGTGGAGGCTTTCACCCCACCATACCAGAAAATGGCAAAAATGGTAGTTAACATTTGGAGAAAGTAGTTCTGTTTAAAGATAAAACAAAAAAAGCAGCACACTCACACTGTCAGTAAGAAGGATTTCCAAGGTTTACTTACTGGCTCTAAAACCTTACATTTTTATAGTGTGAAGAGTAAGATAGTTGGTTTTCCAAGTTACATAATTTGGGGAGACAGACTGAGTTCCTTCAATCTATGTAAGAACACTTCAACATTTGAGGATTAAACACAGAAATGCAGCAATTTATGTCCCTGATGTTTTTGACAGTGTACAGCCAAAGAGATTTTCCTCTAATGGAATTACGAAACAGAAGCATGCCTTGTTTAGCACATTAATAAGCTTGCATTTACTGCTGTCAGCATTAGACCTCCCAGTACAGCCAGCATCCACATAATCAATGAAAATAGTTTGCAAAATACCACTCTGATATTAGTCAGACAGAGATATTCACCAAAGGAATGATCTCTAAGTTTAGGAATAAGAGTAGCATTTTTCAGCATGGAAACTGGTTTGTCAACAGCCATTCTTCTCCTGCACAAAACCTCCGACAATGCCAGCTCAGAGCAACAGTGGCCTCATTTATTGGCGGGAAAATAGGCGTCCCTTTATACCATCAGTTTTGTGCCCTTTCAATAGCAGCTCCGGTGGTAGACTGGTGTGGACAATCGCAGTGACCATCTGTGACTACGAGACAGTTTGATAGCTGCAAGACTAAGTTAGGTCTGACATTGCCACATCTTGCCCTGCTGAGTCTTTCATATGGCTTTGAAAAACTTAATGAAAACGGATACATTCAAAGCTGAATAAAAAGAGGTCTCAACAGGCTTGACCCTAAACCTAAACAATGAAACTGTAATGCTGGCACCATTGTAACAACACGACAGATGTAGGTCGTGCTAGCTTTCATCTGTAGCTGTGATTGATAGCTTGCAACTTGCTGACAAGAGATATAAAGTTTCTATTTTCATTTGGTTTGTAGGCACTAATTTTGAGGGTTCAATTAAGATGGAAGATGCACTGTTTTTGGGTTGTTCACAGAGAAAATTATTGCAAACACTACAGTCACCATGCATCACTGACCTAGGGATATTCTGAATTCACTCTACAGAATTTATTATAGAATTATTCAGTAGAAGATTAGTTAAAAAAGTTTACAGAGGAATATCATTGCTTAACCAAAGAGGTTAACTCGCAGAAGCTTTAGTATCAGCTATATACTAGTATTTTCCTGATTGCTTTCATCATGAAATCTAAGTTGTATTAATTTAGTTACTTAGCTCCATAAATCCATCTATCGTAAGCACATGTTTGCTGCAGGTACATCCTCACTATGTGTTCCATCCTATTTGGATCAAGGTGAAGAACTGATTTTAAATTGGAGCAAGGAAAAAACAAACAAAATCTCCTAATCTACACAGATGATTTGAAGAGCAGTCATGGGAATTTTACAAGCCACACATTCTTCTCCGTTCCTCCTGGAGGTGCAGGAATTACCCAACCACAGCAGAGCCAATGAGTATTAGAGCTGCCCTGGTATGACAAAATATCTCCAGAAAAACAACACAGAAAGCCATCAAGACATGACAGCAATTGATTCCTAAGTTCCTCTGAATTTGTCTGGGTGGGTGACCAGCAGAAAAACTGGCAGACCTTAAATCAGTAGATACAGAAAGATATCAGGAAAGCCTCCTGGGGTCTTCCTCTTTCTCCTGTAGGTAAACACTGCCATTTTGCACTGAAATCACTTCCAGGCTGATGGCAAGCTTCAAGACCGCTGTTAGAAGACTCAGGCAATCTTAAACCAATTGGGGCCATGGAAACATACTTGCATTTCATTTCCAAAGAAAATGCTTCTTAAAAACAAAAACACACTTTCAAGCAAAAACTACCACCAATTTGTTCCTCCACTGCTTGTCCAGAAGGCAGGGGAGTGGAGAAAATAAATTCATAGAACGGCCCAGGTTGGAAGTGACCTTAAAGATCATCTAGTTCCAACCTGGGAAATAGAAATCTGCTTGAGATAGCTAGGAAAGTTTTAGTAACTAAGGTAAAAGAACATACCAAGTCATTTTACAGTAGAGTCCCTAAGTGTGCTCATGCAGTGTATTTTCACTTCATTAAGCACATAATGCCACCATCATGTAACAAGTATCTCTGTATCCCAGTCCCACCCACATAAGCTGGTGGCAAGAAGATCTCTGGCCAACCTGGTGAGGAGAGCTTTCAAATAGGAACAACGAGAGAGGACAGTGACAACTACAAGCCAGTGAGGAAGTAGTAGACTAGGGTGACAAGCAAAGGGGCCAGTGTAATGTGGACAAATGTAATCAATCAACCAAACAGAGCTGAAGAGGGACAACCTCAAGTGTGTGTACAGCAATAAGAAAGTACCTACAGGAACAGTATCATGGGGGGAGCTCACACCTACTCTCTCAAATCAGCATGACTGGGATATCTCTCTGACGTGCCTGTAACACTAACTGAAGCACGGAGAACAAACAGGAGGAATTAGAGGTTTGCAGTTGCAGGGCTACAATCTCACCAGGACCACAGAGATGCAACAGGATGGCTCAGATAGCTGGAGGAGAAGCCAAGACAGGGAGGAGAGGGAGTTGCCTTTTGTGAGAAAGCAGTGTGAACGCATGCAGCTCTGCCTTGGGATGTACAATGAGCCAACTGAAGAGACCTTATGGGTCAGTAATAGTGCACAAACCAACATAGGCAGCACTGTGGTAGGTGTCTGTTACAGACTGCCCAATCAGAAGGAAGTAGACTATGAGGCCTTCTTCAAACATCTGGAAGAAAAAAAAAAGTAAATGCAACTCCTATCATAAAGAAGATAAAGAAGGAAGAACCAGGAACTGCAGCTCAGTGAATTTCATCTTGATCCCAGGGAAGGTGAAGGACCAAGTGATTCTGGAAATAATTTCAAAGAATATTAAGGACAACAAGGTGATTTCAAATAGTCATTATGTATTTATGAAAGACAAAAAAACAGGCTTGATAACCCAATAGTCTTCTACAACAGGATGATTTGCTTGTTGAATGAGGGAAAAAAAACCAGTGAATGTTGTCCATCTTGGCTTTAGGCAAGATTTTCAGCATAATCCACTACAATATCCTCATCACAAAAATTGACAGAAGTATGGACTAGATGAATGGACACTGAGGTGGACTGAAAACTGGTTGAACTGTCAATCTCCAAGGCTTTTTGATCAGCAGTATGAAATATGCTGGAGGTTGTCATTAGTGGTGTATCCCAGGGGCTGACACTGGGGCCAGCACTATTCGCCATCTTTGTTATTGATCTGAATGACTGGTCAGAGTGCATCCTCAGCAAGTCTGCAGATAATACAAAACTGGGAAGAACAGTTGATACATCATAGGGACCTCAACAGGCTGGACAAATGGACAGATGGGAACCTCATGAAGTTTACCAAGTGATTTTTTTTTTGTCTCTACTCAGCACTGGTGAGATCTCATCTGCAGTGCTGTGTCCAGTTCTGGGCTCCCCAGTACAATGTGCATACAAGAGTGAGTCTAGCAAAGGGCCACAAAGCACTGGAGCATCTGACATACAGGGAGAAGCTGAGAGAGCTGGATTGTTCATCCTGATGAGAAGGCTCAAAGAGGATCTTAACAACATGTAGAAATATCTGATGGGGGACAGAAGAGAGGACGAAAGAAAATGGAGCCAAACTCTTCTCAGTGATGCCCAGGGAAAGGACAAGCAGCAGTGGGACCAACTGATATTTAGGAAAAAAAGATCTTTTAAAATTTCCACTCTGAAGTTACTGGTATCTCCCTTCTGTGAGGTTACCATACCGATCCTTGTAGCAAACAAGGACCAGTCATGATCAAGTCATGCAACAGGAAGAGTCATTTAATAGCACATTCTATAAATGCAACACAATGTCCCTGTTTCTTCCTCCTGGTAAAGGATCCCACAGGACAGTTGAGGTTGTTCCAAAGGGAGGCAGGACAATAGCTTTATTCTGTAAATTAATTACTCGTATGGAATGTAGCAAAGGGGATGCAAGATATGGGTCAGGGCCAGAGATTTAAACAAGTTCCAAGGATACTGTTACTGTGACGTATCCTTCGCACCTCCACAAGTAAGATGCACTGTGGTATGCACTTAAATTGGAGTTTACTTTTCACCCCATAGAACTGGAATGTCATATCTCTAGAACAGCACACAAAATAAGATTTTGACCAGTTAAGACCACAGCAGTTATAAAATGCAAAGGGCTATGCCCTTCCTCTCCAAAAGCCTGGCCCAAAGTCCTGCAAAGTCAATAGCAGCTTTTTTCTGAACTTAGCAAGTTTTGATTAGGTCCTTTAAAGAGCACTCTGGAAAGCACTCTCTTGATAGGAAAGAGCAGGAAGCTGTATAATACCCAAAGAGATATGTAATTAGGGAAATGGACTATCTTGAGCCATGGAGAGCTCTTCTACCCAAACAAGGAGTAGAATCAATCGTTTCCCAGACAACAGCAGTCTTTTGTCATTGTTGGATTTGGCATTTAAACTGCAGAGGACAGGCATAGGACAGATGGCCAAAGCTTTATCACAACAATCTTTTTAAGGTGTTTCTTTTAAAAATTCATTTAAGACTGAAGATTATTCCATTGTCTCACTGCACATAATAAACCAGTAAACATTAGATAAGATAGTGCAAAAGAAAAACAGTCTCAAATCCACTAGGCTTCCTCTTACCAGTGTCTGTTGGAAAGAGGAGACTATTGTTTATATTTTTGCTAAAGGTCATTTCAGAGACAAATTAACAAACCCTTGAAGCACCTACATATTATTCATTAAAGGTCTCTGTTTTATAATTTACTGCACACTGGCAATTTGTTGAGGCTGTGCAGAAGGTTATTGACTTCAAGACCTTGGCAACACTGAGCAACGTACATCCCAGAACAGACCAAAAAAGATTTATTGTCATTCTTCGTGTTTAAAGGAAATACTACATAGTATTTAGGTCATACAAACTAAGTACAAAGATGAGCAAAAGAAGAATGCAATTACAATGCATGTACAGACCTAAACCCAAAATATGATAACAGTATAAACATTTCTATTAATTTACACTGCAATAAAGGTATTTCCTGTATGAAAAAACTAAAGTGAGTAAGAAAACTTAAAACCAAACCACTGAGTAAGTTTAAAAATATTTCCTTAAAATATCTTGACTCAGATGCTCGGGGATGTGGAAAAGGGGAATCTCATTTTAAGAGCTTTCCAAGCAAAAACTACAGGTTTATTGTAAACTCAACACTTAACTTTGTAAACAGATGTGCTTCTTCCAAACTTCCTCCATCCCATCCATTGTTTCATTTATTTATCTGATTTAATGCAAGTTTCTCTCACAAAGTAAAAAAGAATGCAGTTGAAACTCCTGCCCTAATTAAAGGGTTCTTTGTTCTATTATGAACCTTACTTGACTGCTCAATACTATTGCTCAGAAGAACAATACATATTTAAATCTCTAATCCCCACAAGGGAAGAGTCTCCATTTGGAGCTGTGCAGTAAAAACAAACTGGCTTGAAGACAAACTACAATTAAAAATATGTATTAATCTAAACTTTCTTCCTGACTCTAACACTCCACATCCTGTATGCACTTATCTTTACATTTCCAACATCATGTGCAGTTGCCTCCTGCTCATTGGGTTTGAACTATGGAAAGGATGGAAGCCAAGACTACTGAGACGAACAGAGTTACTCTGAATTAGTTATAGTATCAGAACACACCACAGGATTTGCACTATCACCCATGAAACTTCTGCAAATGAAAGAGACCTCAACAAACAACTGCACTTCTCAGAAACTCTAGCCCTGGCAATTGGTGGCAACACAAGTGGGAGAGCAGCTTTCAGGCTATGTTTTGCACTCAAAAATAAAAGCAACCAATAACCTCATCCCACTTAAAATAAATGTAAAACTAACTTTTCCAGCTCAGTTTTATGTAGGCAACCTGCAGACATGATCCTGTAGCTAAGTGAGCTATATATCTTGCAGAACAACAAAGAAGCACAATACCAACATCACTTGTAAATTCCATAGGTGGGAGCCACTGAACACAACAGTGTCAAGCCTTTGAACATCATCTTGTTATAAATTTGCAGATGTCTGTTGAAATGGTGGTGTTCAGTTCTGTTTGGGGGAAGCATATAATCTAAGAGGCTCTCAAGGAAACAGCCTTACTGCTCTTCATTCATTTCCTGACCAAGCACATTACCTTCCCACACAAACTGAGTAACTACGTGATACAGGCAAGTGTGCATTCAGTAACAGGACAGCATCTACAACCTGTTCCCAGCCATATAATGTGGTGCACACATATCCCAATTATGTGACATGCATTTTAGGCCACATGACAATAGTATATCCAGTCACAAGAGGAGGAAGCATGTAGGGTCATGAGGACATGAGGCAGAAAGTAAGATCTTGGGAACCAAAAAAAAAAAAGAAATCATTGCAAAAATAACTTGGCTCAAAGCTTGCCCCTATGGTCCACAGGATGGCTGTGTTTGTTTAAGGCTAGTGTATCATCATTATTGATTCAGGAACTTGCATTAAAAGTAGAAAAAAAATAACCACTTTCTGGTTAGTGCTCTGTATCTTATACACATATAAATCAGCCTACTTTTCTTTCACACAGCAAACTAGGCTATAATAACACACACACATGATGTTCAGCAACACTACCCTGTCAACAAAGTACTTTTCCTATGACAGTGTTTAGGGAAATAGCACACCACTTCTGTGAAGCAATTCAGCAAACTTTTTTGAAATATGAACTCTGACTTTTTTTACTATTAATGCAGTGTCTGTTTATGAGGCAAAAATCATTCTCATTCAATCTTCTGTGGAACCTTCATTCCATCAATATTGTAATTTCACAGCTAAACATATTAATAGGGTCATAAATATTCAGATTATGTAATAAAGACACTGAAAGCAGACGATAAAATGCTGTTAACATTCATTTACAGCAGCTGGGAAGGCCCTGCCAAATGTTGCTTTACATAACAGGTCATGACGCTCTGACTGCATTAAGCTTTCTGATCACTCTTCCTTTATCTGCTGTGATTTTGAACACAATACGAGACAGCACAGACTAACCAATGGATTTAGAAGCCCTTTCAAGCACACCAACATTTCAAAGGTTTAAAAGATTAAAATATCAAAAAGAGCCTTGTGGTTACTATGTTTGTGTTTTCGCATTTTATAGTGCAGACATGAAAGTGACATTCACATCATTTATCTGCATTAGCGTCACAATTCAGTGCCTTCAGTACATTTTAAAAGTGAGTTTATTTTACTGTACTATACTTTAGTTAAGCTACATCAAGAAAAGGAAAACAACACTCAGAAAATGTAAAACATCTCCACTACAGTTTTCACAAGGCATCTTGAGTACTACTGAAAACATTCTGCAATGTGTTCATAATCCTGTCCGCAACCTACGTTAATTTTATCTTGAGGGTTGTATCTAAGTCAAGTGACAGTTCTTGCTTTGCTTCAGTATATTATGCTTTACATTTCCTTTGTTTCAGAACAGTCTCTGCTACACTTAAGTCAGGATTCTCAAAGCATGGGTCAGATCCTACAAGCTCTCAGGCAAGCATCAGCTAGGCACGTGGACTGTGGGACTGTCTGAATGTTCTTCTGTAAAAAACGATGACTCACAGTTTGATTCATTCATTTTGCATATTTCCATGCCAAAAATAAGCCCAATCCTGCAGACATTTATGGAGATTAGTAGCCCTAGGAAGGTTAAGAGCTCTGGTGAGGTCAACAAATTCATGTGTGTAAAGTAAACAAGGCTGTGCATAACAGGACACACACGGCAGATACTATACTGCTTGTAAAAGCAATACCACTTCATTCATGCCTCCAGCCCTGCATTAGTTAGCAACTCTTCAGAGCACTGAATACATTACAAAGCCTAATGCTTTAACTGACTGAAATTTTACAGCAGTGGGTCTCAAGCTTTTCCTGTAGCCAAGGCTCATTAGAGAGAAATGACATGTCTATACACAACTGAGGAGTTTCAGTTTCTTGGCACAGCTTCAGCAATGCCCACCTCATCCCTTGGGAAAATCACAAGCTAAAATAAAGGAGGCCTGACTAATTACCAGAAGTTGGCAAAAATTTTGGCCATTACAGGGAAAATAAAATTCACAAAGGGAAACACCAATTTCATCAATACTCAGTCAACGCTGCGAAGTCTGTATCAAATTACAATGAACTACAATTGGGTTTTGATTTGACTAAGGCTACCTTTATTCACTTCTGGAGACTCTTGTTAGTGCTTTCAGTCACCTGAGATTAAACTCTCAACTTTAAAATAAGTGCTCTTGCCCAAATAAGGAAAAACCAGAAGGTTTTTTTCCACTATATCAGGTCTATCTGCACAAGAACTACTGAAGAGTTATGTCACAGTCTCTTGAGATAAGATTCAAAGGGGTAATTTCAAGGTTATAAACACAGTCACAGGAATAATGACCCATATGATCTTAATAACAGGTCTGAATCCCCACTGCACTATACAATGTGCAAACTGTAACTTAAAAACCTTTCAGATCATCTTGCAAATAGACTTTCAAGCAGGGTAAAGGTTTCTCAACTAGAGGTAGTTACAATCCCATGATCTCACATACTACAGATATATCATGAGTGGAGAAAAAAGTAATCATGGAGTTGTTATCTAAAAAAAGTATTTGGAAATAAATTTTGTTTTAAATAGCTTAACACAAGCAATGCTAAGGTAAAACAAAGCTAAGTAGTGTAAGCAGCATATGCTCTGCAAGTCAGATGTTACAAGTGAGAGAACAACAGATAAAATATAAATATAAATACTTATTTAGGGAACTGAAGTTTCTATAATTTCACATGTATTCTACCTCCTTATTTTTAGTATCTTTAATAAACTCATAAGCATCCTCTTATACCGTATGAACTGCTACTTATTCAGGATACATTAGCTATTAATTTAATACAACAGTCAATCACTCTGTGTTTGTTTTTTTAAAAAAGAAATCAAATGAACAGCTAGATAAATTACCAGCTAACAGAGTGGAGTACAGAACAGAACTAAGAAGAAATTGTTCTTCCCAACAGAAAATATGCCAGTGTACAAATTCAGAAACATACCCCAAGGGTCTTCTTAAATTCCCTTTCTAAAGGAAGTTGAAAAGAATTTGTACATTTCCATCTTCTTGCCTAATTCTGAGCTATGGTACTTTGCATACAGCTGTTCAAACAACCTGACTCCACCACATGCAGCCTAAAGAAGTACAAGGAAAGAATAGACTAGGCATGTTACTACATCCAAGAAAAGGCCAGGATCTACAAGCACCTTGGCTTTTTGAAGTACTGTCTCCTGCCCTCCAAAACAGTTCTGCAAAGAAAATAACCTGATCAACTGCCATGAGTGATAAAAAGTTCTTCAGGTCTCCTTCTTCTTACAGCTATATTAATGCACTGTAATCATTCACCTCTAGTCTCTAAACCCCAAAACATTTACTGTTATTTGACTAACAACTGCAGGCTTGCCTCAGTAATATTTGCAGACTCGCTTCCATTCTTTTATCTCAACTGATGTTTAAGGAGAAATTTTCCACCCTCAAAAAAGAGCCCTAGTGTTCACAGCCATGAAATACGTCAGGAATATTTGCAGAGTATATATGTGATGGCTACAATGAAAGCTGTTTGTGAATCTGCAACTCAGGCAACTGGGGAGCAGAATTGCCATGGGACAGAGAGACTGAACATGCTGTATGAAGGGAATACTGCAGCAGTAGTGCTGGGAGCACAGGTTCATGCAAACAAACATTCATTTGTGAATCTTTCAAATAACTCTGATTGTCTGCAAAACCAGAGACAATCTGCCCAAAATCGCCTTAAACACTGGCAGGGCCTTAAGATTAAAAAGCAACATAAAGGAAAGGATTGGGTTTGTTGTTTTGTTGTTTTTTTTCTGTATAGGGTATGACCACATGCAATGAATAAGTAAGGGTATCCTCTGAATACTTCCCCCTCTAGATTAATAAAGTATTCTTAACTTAGAATGGTCACACAAATACCTCAGTCCTACAGCCCTTCCCCTTTTCCATTTCTTTAAAAAAGAACTAGAGCAGGAATGTACACTTACTGTAATACATATCTCTCAGGTGGCTAACTACCAGGCAATGGATTCATAATCACTCGGTATATAATTAAATATTCATTAAGTCTATGAAAAAGCAGGAGAGCTTCAACAAACAAGAAAACAGAGAGACTTGCCTCAGAATATTGTGTTCTCTAGTTCTCAGAGCAATCACTTGCAAGGTGGAAGAGCTGGATTCAAGACCCAATTTTAAGTAAGATAAAGGTAGCAAGGTGTAAAATCAGACTCCTCATGCAAATGCTCTGCTCACTAGGAAGGATGCACTGATCAGATTCCTCATGCTGCAATTTCAGACACATTTCCACATGGCTCAGCAAAAGCAGCTAACATTTTTAGGTCTTCTCTGGTGGCAACTCAGATGACATCAGCATGGATGTGGCCAGCACTTATCTCTTGCCTCTGCCAGCTGGAGGCAAAGCAGTTTCTGGTCTATAAATAAGAGAACTATGTTAGTGAGATGCTGTGTTTCAAATTGTAACTCCTGTAAACAATCTGCAGAATAAACATGTAGGCCAGTATATGCAGTTGCATAAACATACCCACAGACACCTCTGGAGTGAGACAGCAGGCAAAGGAAAACTAAACATGGCAACTGAAAGGCAAACACAGAAGCTAGAGTTCTTTTATGGATTTAATCCCATGGGATATTTTTCACCCTAAGCCTCTTTGAGCCCATATGGAAGAGCGTGAAAACTGCTGTTGTAGCCTGAAAGTCTGTTCTCTCAGGGCTCAGCAGAGACCTCCCTCTCCTGTTACACAGAGGCCATCCTGCAACCACACAGAGCTATACTGGCAGGCCACCAGCAAAGGTTATGCTTGGTATCTGCTTGAACAGTCCCTGTGCTGACCCATCCCCTCTCACCAGTAACCCACTACTTTGCTAGTCAGGGTGACACATATTGGAGGAATTACACCTTGGCTCATATTTTCATAGATTTTGCCCTTTTGATATGAAAAAGGGAGTTTTGTTGTCCAGTATTATCAAATCAGTTATCAGGGCTTGTCCATAAAGGGTTCCCAGAGATGTGCGAAAAGACAGGCAGAAGTTGCTAAGTAAATTTTACACACTCTAGCTACTTGGTCTTTGGTGGTCAATGTTATTTTTGCCCTTTCACCAGCTTCTCAGTACTGCATGCCTCACTGCAACCTAGTGCAACACACATATTCTCTATCTGATTTTCTTTAGACATAAAAGACATACGGAAAAGGTGCTCCACTCTTCTATATAGTAGGTACAGTCAGTCAAAGCTACACAATTCAGTATTCACTTGCTCTTGTTTTGCTGTAAGCAGGCAGAAGCAGCACTGGAGCCCTGCTCACATACAGACTATTTCTCTTGTCTGCAGTTTTGTCATTAACTTTTTCACATTTTCTTTCTTTAAAGTACCAGAGACATCTGCAAAGACCAGATGTTGTGCTTCTCTAGGATGCCTTTATTCAGAACAGTTACTATAATGCATTAAAACATTGCCAAAAGACACTTGAAGCAGGAAGACATTTAATAGGAGGGCTGAAGGAAAAACAATAAAACCCCCAACTCTCACACCCCATAACCTCTCAGGCCCAACAGAAAACTGAAAAAGTAACATTTTATTCCACATTCTCAACTTATAAAGTCCAGCTTAAACAAGTCTGCTTATAGAGAGCCGTCTGTGTAGGGTCCCATGAAGGTCAGTAGCTTCAGTCAGGTGCAAGGAACAGGACAGTTTGAGATGCTCCTGGCTGCTTGTTTCTCAGTAAGGCCATAGCGTCAAGTTTGTGAGGGGTAATGCATTCCCCAGGTACAGTTAAAGACAACAGTGGGAGCACTGCTTGAGAAGCATGAGATTTGACCCACGACTACAATATCATGGCATCAGAAGTGGCTGGCAATTAAAGGATTACAATATAGTCAACAATAATCCGATGAGCTCAGCTGCAGATACACACAGACTGCTCACAGTAGGCTGCCTGGGAAGAAATGATGCTGGGCACTCACTGCCACTAGGGTCCTCCACAGCACCCTGGAAGGAGAGGAACCCCTAGCAGATTGGGAACTTGTTTCACCTCTTCTGCACAGGGGACCTTTTCCCACTCTGCACACAGTTGTGACTTCAATGCAAGTGTATCTGAAGACATTAACACTTTTGTTCTATTTCCTGCAATGACATTAAGAATCTCACTAATTTTATGCACCGTTACTTGGAAATTAGCAAGGCACAAATACACGAAGGCGGCCTTAAAAAAGGCACATAATGCACACAACCCTATAAAAAAGGGACATAATGCACACAACCCTATTACATTGAATCTTAACCTCACACAGTCTGTCAGGCAGGAAAGACAGCACGGTTGTCAAGTTCTTAAGTCAATTTCTTAACTTAAAGTCTTAGACATTCAGCCATCTCTTTGCAACACAAAACAAACAAATCACCTTCCTGTTACACAGCTGGTTCTTCACAGAGCTGGTATTATTTATACCAAGAATGCAGAGACATTGATTTGTCACTTGCATAACCTATGAACAAGAGTTTATATACTTCCATTTCTCCTAATCGTCAAATTAGTGATTTGCAAAAGGAAGAATATGCTGTTCCACCTAAACACGTAAGACAACCTTCATATATTAAGTATCCTATAATAAGGATGGGAACATGCTTTCTTTTTAGTATACCTTTTGAATGCCTGCATAAACACTGTCAAAGGAGTAAGACTAACTTCCTGCCTATCAACTTAGTCACAGCATGCTCTGGTACAGAGGCTTGTAGTGCAGTTTATCTAGGAAGCAAGGAGAATAATGGCTAGAGGTACTCAATAGCTGGCTCACAACAGTGCCCTGAACTATCAGGCAGTTCTTCTAAAGGAAAAGGACTGTGTGGATCATTAAGTCCAGTTTTCTCTTACCACAGACAATCTTTTGTTTAGTTGTTTGTGGGGGTTTTTTTAAGTCAGTGATGAAAGGCTATAACGTTACTTTTTTCAGCAGAAGCAGAATAACAAATCTTGTTTAATACTATATTAAAAAAATGAATTAAGTAACTTGTAATCCTTTCTATTTCTCTATTACTTTTAAAAACAGTAACTTAGTTCTTGAGCTAGAAAGTTTTGGTTCAGATTCCTGCTCATGTTGGTACTGAATGAACACTTTCTCTTGCCTCTGTGCCAACACCTTAGTTAGTTTACCCTCCTTTAAGAGTCAGAGGGGAAAAGCAGAGAACAGCAAGGCCTGAAAGAAGACAAGATTGCTGAAAGAACAGAACTATGTAAGAGCTATCACTGATTCTTATTAGACTTCTGCTGTACACTGTAAGCATGAGCAGACTTCTCTGATTCTCAGGAAGCAGGTACTCTGGAACCAGCTAGAACAGTAGAGACTGGTTTCTGTTACCATATGAAAGAATGTATACTAGGAAGTGAAAGGGGATCTGCACATCTCCGCGTTTAGTTTAATACACAGAGCAAAGCCAGAAGTGTGCACCACTCCACCTCTGATAACTTGGAAGAAACAAGTCAAAGCAGCTTGTTGAAGACTCCCAACATAAGACAGCACCAACAAACTGCTAGCAGATCCTCCATGTGAAATAATTCAGATGAGTAAGCACTGAGTCACTTAAGGAGTCTGGAGAACCAACTTTACATGAATCTGCAGTAGTCAGTTACGTTTTCCACAGCAGCTAATTATGTGAAGGGTTACAGTCACTACTTCCTGGAAGTCATCATCCGGCAAGCCAGCTGCACTGGCTTTTTATTCCCAGTATAGTTAACAAGAAATACTACTCCATAAGTGTTCTAATTACATTTTTTGTAACTTCTATTTCACAATAAAAATGATTTTATGTCTAGTATATTTTGAGAAAGTTTTGGATGACATGCTAATATACATCTTTTGCTTGCTTGTCAGCACTTTACATCTGTAATGGGAAGTCTCATGAGGTTGCAATTGAAACTTAAATAGGTTTTATTGGTCAATAATGGATAAAGTTAATAGGGATATTCTCACTGATGAATCCATGATCACATTTATAAGCAAGTTCTTCTGAAACTTTTTCTAGAAAAATGACACACACAGAAAAGCTTTTTGCCTTCTTATCACTCTGTAATTAAAAGTAACTCTCCAGATGCTATGATCAGGGTAAATGCAGATCAAGTACCCACTTATCTTTGGAGGGTCTTCATTAACACCAGATCAACTGCACAATCTGGTACTGGACAGATTTAGAAGTTAATAACACAGGTCATTCTCAACCCATTTCACAGGTGTAATTATTACAGAGCCAAATCATAAAGCATGCAGTTTCTCCACAGCATTTTGTGAGAGCATTAAGTGTTTTCTTCTGGGGTTTGCTTTCTTTAGAATTTTCTCACATACAAGGTTGGGTGCTTTTCTTGCCCAAATGTTCCCAGTGAACTCTGAAGATCACCTTCTCTTCCTGCCTGCAACATCTACCTTGTTTACATGCATCTAGAGCTGGGATTATTTTATTGTGCCAACTACAAACTAAAACAAGTTTTCTTCTTCTAGAGAATACAAACTGTTCATCGTAATGTTTGCATTCACTGACTAGTAGATAGCAATACAAAGTCATGGCCATGGCCATACATAAGGCAATTTTTTGAAATAGAGCATTATATTTGCTTGGGGTTATTTCCACAAAAAAGATTGCATCTCCATCTCCAGATTTATCAAACAGCCATCTCCAGATAAAATCCAGTTTTCCAGTGGGTTGTATGACGTAAAATTACATCTTGAAATTCCGACAGATATATGTCTAAGAAACAATGACATGAACAGAGGAGACAGAAGGGGCTACTGAGGAGCTTTTCCTTGTTCAGTTACTAAGCTGTATATGACAGAAAACAGTTTGAGAATAGCAGCAATTTGCCTGGACAAGATGGATTCGTGGACAGACATGTAAAATCTAACACACAACCTTTAGCCTACCAGGAGGCTATGACTGACTTGTGACACACCTCTGTGTCTACCAGAAGATAACTTTCACAAACTGCAGAAAACAGTAGATTCCTGAGGAAGTGGTGCCTCAGGATTACAGCTCCCATTACAACAGATCAAAGTGAATTGTTTGTCTTACAGCCCTCCCACAGGACCAAGTCACCACACAAACTGCCTGAACAGCCTGCAGTTGTTTAAGTCTTGGAAACAAAGGAAAAAGAGCAGTGATAACCAACTCCTTTGGTTTTGGCACTAGATGCAGTCTTGGTAATGTAAAATACACAGAGTCTGCAGCCTTCCTGTGCAGACAGATCTGCCTCTTAGCCAGGAGATGGTCGCATGTTCTCAGCAATGGCCCTCTGTGACCCACCCCAGGTATCTGCTACTGCACAGCCCACCAACCACAATCCTGTTAGTGGTACTTCAAGCAGCAACTTCAACCATTGTACCTTCAACCACTGCCTCCAGTTGTCAGCTGTTCCTCTTCCTCCACATGCGTGCATACATCCATATATACAACCCCCACAAATCTCTTGAGCCTTGGCACCGTGCCCAACAGACAAGAGGTGGGGAAGGGAAGGACATAAAGTAACTTCAGGCAGAACAGGCTATTCATGACTCAACTCCAGAGCAAGGTCAGCCAGCCTTGCCTTGGAGATAGCCAGCACTTGATCGGATCAGCACAGACAGCTAAGAGCAGCAAGCACAAGGGGGTCCCAGAAATGTTGGGTCAGTAACTGGCAACATGGGAGAAGCCAGTCACTGCCATGAGACTACAACCTGCAGGAAGCAGAGGGACCAGCATGCAGGGCACAAGGAGCCCTGGTACACATTTAGACTATACGCTCACACACAAAAACAAACCCCCGCACTCCAAAGCCTATTTTGCTACACCAAAGCCATGCTGTAAGAGTAGATTAGACTCTAATAGGGATTAATACAAGTTAAGGTAGTACTGATTTCCACTAGGCAAACCAGAAAGGTTAGACATGGGATAGCATGACAGATGTAGCAGGGGCTTGAAAAAAAGGTAAAGGGAAGAACAGGCACTACAGGAGCTTCCACTGACACCTGTCTGGCTCTATATGTGCTCTCCTTCACATCCAGCCCTGTTCTAAACAGAGATTAGACATGCTGCACTGTCAAGTCATGGTCAGTGATTTCTAATAGGCTGTGTGATGGTCAGCAGGGGATTTCTTAGCCGGTTTCAACAGCACTGACCCACTTTTTTCCACTGCTACCATCCATCACCTCTGACTGACAAGAAGGCCAGTTTTCACAAAAGGCAAAACCCAACCTAAGTGAAATCTGAGGCAGAAAATTAGATGAAATTTGGATCCCATTCTGTCTTACCACAGCCATTTCAAAGCTGTAAGGTTAATTTTACCAGCAACTGGGACTTCAGTTCATAAAAAAGTGACCAATAAAAGATAATGGCAGGAAATTAAATGAACCTTAGCATGATTTAAAGCATTGCGCTGCAACTGCAAAACTGCCCAGAAAGTATGCTTGGAAAGGGAA
The DNA here is from genome assembly GCA_013396975.1 of Bucco capensis. Taxonomy (NCBI): domain Eukaryota; kingdom Metazoa; phylum Chordata; class Aves; order Piciformes; family Bucconidae; genus Bucco; species Bucco capensis. The sequence continues at coordinate 264,309 of VWZO01012103.1, forward strand.
AAAAAAAAGCCCCAAAGAAGTGATCATAAAAGGATCCAAACTACTTCAGAGCCAGAAGCAAGTTAAAGCTTTCTAAGAGTCTACCAAAAAAAGTGCAGGCATATGTAAACACATTAAGGGCATATTATGATTACCACATTGCCAGAAAGAAACACTGGTCACTATCCATTCATTGCTTGCCCTTTCATGTGTGCTATAGCAATTACGATTTAATTTACTTTTAAATTGAAGTAAAATAATAAATATAGTTTCACTGCAGTGCTGGGAGACATCAGCAACATGTGCTCAAACCAGGAAAAAAAAACAGTCTACTTTCCTGACTGTTGACCATATTTTAAAAAAAGTACCAAGAAAAGGCATTTTTGTCTTTAATTATACAGAAAGACTAAGAGGCAAAAGCCTCTTGAGTTCCTCTTCCCTACTTTGGGGAAGTAGGCTTTTTGTAAGGCTCACCTATACCCTAAATAATTTAGTGCACAGTACTGAACTAAAACAAGTTCCTTCATTTTCATTCCAAGAAAGCTATGAGAAGAGTAAGAACACTGAGTATGGGAGACGGGATATTGTTTAGTTTATTACTGAACCTGCAGATAACCCTTGCAGCTGCATAGTCAACCTACAGACTCATTAACATTTACCTGGACAACTTAAGTTTGTAGTCTGAAATGAAGGATCAGTGAGCAGGAAGAAAGTAGTGGCGGGGGTGAAAAGGTAAGGAATTATCTCTCATAAGCCTGTCTCTCCAACAACATGTAACTCCAATTGAAAAAGAGCACAGAAAAAAACAGCACAGGCAAAACTAACTCCAGGCAAGTCCCCTGATCAGAAGAACTTCTACTGAACCACACATGATAAAATTGAACTTTGGAAATTGGCATCTATTCACCAGAATTTTTCAAAATATAACTCTAGAATTCTGGCATCATCCAAGGCAGCAAATCTTTCATTATGAAGATACTTTTCAAAACAGTTATCAGGCAAGTTTACTAAAACGTCAACCCAATCTGTATTACAGAACTCAGCCTTTCCTCAGAGGCTTCTGTTGTTGTTTTAATTCTAGATTGCTTTAATCTTAAATTAAAATTCAGTTTCACAAATGAGAATTTTCATTTTCCATAAAAATCAATTAGGCAATGTAATAGAGAGGGCCAATAAGCTGTTACTGGTGGCAAATAGGAGTACTTTGTTCTGAGAAGACCATGCAAATATTGATCTTAGGGAAGTGTCTCCCTTCACAAAGCAGCTTTTGGGCTTCTATTTCTATTCAGTCACTTTCAACTGGAAAATGAAGGTAGAAGAAGGAAGTATCTAGAGTAGCTCTTCCCTCAGTCCTTTTCAGCTGGAGATGTAGTTGCATAGAAAGGCCAAGACACTGTTAAAAGATCCTCCACAGTTCAACCCATACAGAGGATCTCAACTGAATAGACAGACCCAGGTCATCAGTCATCACAATGCTTACCTATTCAAAGCACATTTCTCCAGTGCATGGAAGGCCAGTTATAAGTCTTAACAAGGTAAACATACCAGTTTAAAACTTGAATGATCTGAAAGCTACTTAGCATTCCTGATCCTTTGCTGCTGCTACTACACACTCTCATGGACATCAGAAGACACTCTAGTATTTCTTTGCTACTGTGGACTGCTCATATTAACAGACACTACATCACATTATCGGCAGTACCAAGGAGCCACTGGTCCTCAGAACACAAAAGGTAGGATAATAATAGACTACTATAGTCAACTGAGCTTTGAGTTAAGGAATGTTATATATAAATCTAAGTAGGGTCATGTATCAGAAAGTTAATACTCCACTTCTGACTACACCACAAGTCAGCTGCTCATTTAAACATGATTCCCTTAACTTTTGAGCTCTAATTGTATCCCTCACCCCAGCTGCAAGGTGGTTGGTAGTAAACCTACTCTAATGACTTCAGAGGGCCTATAAAGTTATCACATTCTTCAGAAAAAACCACATACAATCAATAGTCTGGATGATCAGGGATATTTTAAGAAGTGATTGCATTCAATAATCCAATACAGTCTGCAGAAAGTCTACAAGGAACATTGCCCAAGCCATTTCAACGATAATATGAATTGTTCCTCAGAACTCTCAGAACAGACTCTCGATGCCTTTCCTAAAGCTGTTGAATTAGAAAGTGAAATATTACTGAGAAGTAAGTGCTTCAGCAAAATTATCAAGTAGCAAGGCCATGTAAGAGGTATCAAGATAGTTCACTTTCAGTGAGTAAGAGTTACAGAACCAAGCAATACTTCCCATGTGCCTTTATGTCTACAAATTAAGGTACCTATGTTATCATAATATCCTTACACCCCCCAAAACAATGGATATAGGTATCAATCTAGACAGATACAACTTCAGTATTAAGATATCCTTAAGAAATATCCTTCTGCTTTCTATATGATGTGCAGGGAAGTGAACACAATTATCTTACTCCTATAGCTGGGGTAATTCTTGACAGAAGTTAGCATGAAGAACAGGGATGTTGAAAAAAAAAAAAGTACAGAAAGATGTTCTGCCCAACAAGTTAAGACGTACTTTGTTCACTTCAGCTTGATAAACAGGTAACATTTGCAGGCTTTCTACTATTCCACTATGAACCCTACTACAGCAACAGCTAATCTATTGATACTGCTGTTAAGTCCAAGGAGATGTCAGTTTACACCACTCAGGAACCAGGCAGAACAATTAACATCTGTTACTGCTTCCTATTTGAGGAGTTAAGAGCAGAAAAGCTATGTGAAGAATGGCACTGTTAAATCCTCATTTCCAAATATGGCACCATGTACACACCCTACAGGCCATGTACATTAGAGGCTCCTCTTTCTTCAGTATCAATATTCAGACATTTTACAACAGGATTTGCAAATGCACACATCAGTGGTATGGTTTCTGAATCGCTAACACTAGTGTTCAGCATGCTGGGCTCACTGCAATCTCATAACAAAGTAAGGGATATATGTGGTGTTAACTCCTTTGCACGCACCTGTCCAGAGGACCTCAAATGGCCAGCTTGCTGCCAAATTGTCCACATCCTTCAGGCAACTAAACATGTCAGCAGTGAGAAATCAACCAGCCATTGCAAACCCCAGAAATCATAAGCAGCAAAAGCATTTTGGCCACACCCTTTCTCCTATCTTAATGCATGAAATTCCAGGTAGTATATGGAGACCTACCTTTCCTGCATTTACATTCCCTTAAAGCTGCCTTGTTGGCTATTTAGGACTGATTCCTTAGTGTTTAAACCCTCCAATATCTAAAAGATTTTCAAGGTATCACACATGGTATCACTACTTTGTTATAATATCACTGAGTAGCATCAAGCATAATTATGTCCTGGTACAGACAGTTCTTGTCACCTGAAATACAATTGTTGTAAAGCTGGTTAAAAAATAAACAAACAAAAAAAAACCCCAAAGCATCTCTGGCTACAGTTTCTAGCCCAGCATACTTTTTCAAACAGCTGCTTATCAACAATTCAGGCGAGATAGTTGGGACCAGACTGTACACACCCCAGATCACCACAAAGCAAGTCCAAATTCCTACTAAGCTATGTTTACAAATGCCATCTCCCTCTGCAATTATGATGGAGGACTACGTTACCAAAGGACAGATAAGTTAATGGAGGTGCTTTCTACTTTAATCTTTTTTGTTTATTAAATTATCCAATATATGTAGCTGAAGGGAAATGTATTTTTTTCATTATTCAAAAGAAAAGAATGGCTAATACAGCAAACTGGCTGTAGGTAATAAAGGCTAAGCCCATAGAGCCCATAACAATCATGTTAGGAGGAGGCAAAGAACAGTCTGCACACTCTGCAAAGAGCTTAAGGTCTTGAACATTTTTTCTGCTCAGGGATCAAGACAAATCTGCACCATCTCTACAGAAGACAGGAGCACAGGTTCTCCAAGGGCTCAATGACAGTGAATCCACCAGCTATGCGAGAGCTGTCTCAGCCCTGCCCATGTCAGACACTTGAAGCATGGCCTACATCAGAGCTCAGAGAAGACCCCCTCACTGCCCACCTATCTTATTTTAAGCCTAAATCTCCTCCAAGACCCAAAAAGACTTTCATAAGTGACAGATATTTTTCACAAAAAGTTAAACTGTGGAAGAAGAAAACTCAAAAATTCAATCTCCCCTTTCAAGGGGGAACCAACCAAAAACAACTCCAAAATTGTCTTGAAAATTTCATCTTACAGGATCAAGAGGAATACTGTGCAGTTACAGAAAGTCAACAAATCTTTGAGCAACTGAGGAGTGGTTCTTCCCACACAATTTCAGACTCTGGTTTGAAGGTCCTGAATGGGGCAGCAGGGCTCCTGAAGCCCATGGACCTGTGTGAGGACACACTCTGTCTCTGCACATCCCAGATCCGCAGGAAGCATCAAGGAGGGTCCATCCCAGATACATAAAGAGCACACCCACATCATTTTAATAAATGGAGTTCAGGTGTCTCACAGCTTTTTAAACACTGCGTTTCAGCTTCACATTCATCCGCAAAGCTTGCTTTTATTGCAATTTGTGTATTATGCAATATATTCCCTGACAGCACCCAGAAGAAAATTATGTGCACCAAGAGACCCGCACCCCAGCGCCCATGCTGCTACTTTCCCATCCTCTGCTCCACCTCAGACACAGGCATAGGGCAAAGGGAAACTCGAGGGTCTGGAAGCGCTGGCGGCTCAAGCCAGGGTTTGTCGGTGCCGGTCTTGGCACAATAGTTGGATGCGATACAGCCGGGCGATGCAAGGCTGAAATACTTCCTGGGATGGCTGAAAGGGCTCATTCAACAGTCAAGGATAATTCCTTATTAGCCATCTTCTACAGCCAACACAGAAACTACAACCCTGCGGGGAGGGTGGGAGACACCAACCATGCCTTAAGAACAAGGCATGGCTTACTATTGTCTCTCGCCTCAGTTTCACTGCCAAGCCTTTTTTTCTTTCTTTTTTTTTTTTTCTAATTTAATCCACCCTACAGCCGTGTTACAGAAGTCGGTGGAGGAAGGGAAGGTACTCCGCCGAGGGCAGGCAGCGGCCCCAGCCCTCGCCAGCCCCTCACACAAACCGGCCTGCTCGGGGGGTATGTGGGGGGTGGAAGGCAGCGACCGCCACTCGCCGCACCCTCCCCGCTCCAACCCGCCGCCGCCCCGAAGTTCAGGCAACAGGGAGTCAGCGCCCGGACGGCGGTGGCAGGGCCGACCTCGGCCCGCAGCACCGGGGAAGGGGCCGGCCGGGTGGACGGACCGCCGCGGGGGTTCTCTCCTCTCGCCACCGCCCCGCGTCCCGGAGGCCAGGAAGGCACCTCCAGCGCTTACCTTTCACTTGACTTTCATACTCCGCTATAATCTCTTTGTCCTTTTTGAATCTGCTAGGGGTTGACATTATCCACTCGTTTGTTTCCGCTTCTTCCCCTTCTTCTTCTTTTAAATAATTATTATTGTTAATTTTCTGGGAGGGCTCCCAAGTTTTATCAGGTGGCTACAAGCCCGAGCGTGCGCGGCGGCGGGCGGCTGGCCCCGCGGGAATGCCGCCGGCACCGAAGGCTGCGAGGCGGAGAGGCGGCGATCAGACTAACCCCGGCGCGGGCACCATCGCCTCCAGGCACGGCCGCCAGCAGCAACGCGGTCCGCGGCCCGGGGCCGCCGCAGGGCGGGGCAGGGCGGCGGTGGAGCTGTCGCTAGCCGCGGGGCACCCGCTTCCACTAGGCGAGGGCGGGGGCGCGGCGGCTGCGCCCCACCATTGTTATCTCTCCTCACGCACCCGGGAGAGGGAAAGAGGGAGAGGGCGCGGACGGTGGGCGGGAGGCAAAAGGCAGGCGACCGCACTCGGTCCGTACGCCAGAGGCACTAGTTACTCCTGTCGCCGCGCGCTCTCGCTCGCCTGGGTGGGGACTCGGGGCCGGCGCCCCGCCGTGACTAACGCCGGGCGGTAGCGCGGAGGCGCATGTCCCAGTCCCGCAGCCTAAGCAGCGGCCGGAGCGGGACGACACGCCCTCCGCACCCTGGAAAGGTGTCTCCGGGAATAAACTTCTCCCCGCCCTCCCGCAACTCTCTCCTCCCTCCCTTCCTGCCTGCCCGCCTCCTCTCCACGCTCCCGTCTTCCCTCTTCCCCGGTGGCGCCCGCTCCGCCCACCCCGTTGCCGGCAGCCGGAGCGGTAGCGCAGCCACTGCTCACCGCCGGGCCCGCAGGCCTTGCCGACCGCCTCCCCTGGCTGCCCCGCGGCGGGAGGCCTAGCAGGCCTGGCAGGCCGGGGCAGGAGGGAAGGGGCCGCCGCCTCCACCGCACGGACCGCAACGAGCATATGGTGACTGGGTTCCCACAAGGGAACAGGGGTGTGAGACGGCGATGTGGTGACAAAAAGCCCTTGATCCGGCGGGTAAAGTTAAAGCCCCATGCTGCCGCCACCGGCAAGATACACAGGGAGCGAAGAGGCTGGAGGCGAGATGTGTCATTTGGGGACCACTTTTTTTCTCCCCCTTTGCTGTGGAAGCAGGGTCATGGCTGAGTGGGGCTGCGGTTACACTGGCGTGCCCAGGGGCTGGGACCCAGAGGGACCAGGGCATGGCAGCACCAAGGGGAGAACCGTGGCTCTGGCGTCCGTGCTTGTGTAGTGCTCCCCTTTGTATGCAACTTGTTCCCGAGGGCAGGACTGCCAGCACCCCTGTGTCGGGGCATTCCCTGCAGCTCATAGGAGAAACAAAGGCACAGTCTGAAAATCACTTGGGGTCTTCTGTGGCTCCTGGTGCTATAACTGTGCCGACAGCAGAGGGAGAATTAAACTCATTACCCACAGTAAAGTGTGGGTAGTGAAACCCATGTTCCTATAATCCTTGTATGGGTAGGATGTGCTCATTAGCCTTTTGGCAGTCATCCTAGGAGAGGGACAACTCTGATTCCAAACAGATGGAGCTCATTTAGTCCTGTAAGGCCTTCCATCTAAGAGAAGGACACCCTAATAAAACCTGCATCCTAAGGACTTCGCTGCCAGCATCCAAGCTTGCTAGGCCCTGGCAAATGAACCTTAGGACTAAAGGGTGTGTCCAGCTCTGTGCATGCTGTGTCTCACCTAAAAAAATTCCATTGTGCAGGCTCGAGGGCGCTATCCGCTATCCTCTTATTTTATCAGTGCACTTGTAAAAAGTGCTGAGGAAGAGCATGGATGGAGCCCTCCCTGGATCTTCATTCGTGAAGCCTAGCTATACTATACTATACTATGGGAGGAACAAGGAAAGCAAGGGTGGGATGCCACTGAAGTGCCTGCTCTGCATGTCATGCTTAGGGGCCGGACCTGTCATATGGTCACATTCTATGTCAGCATCAGAAGGATAGACTCCAGCCCTGTGACTGATGGCTCTCCCTACAAAGCTGAGGCTGTGAGAAGAGGAAGAAGGTGGTCCAGGAGGACCGGAAGAACTGAAGCTGGGAGCAGGAGGCGAGTAACCAAAGGAGAGAGATGGCCCAGGCATGCCCTTGTTCCTGGGTGCCTCCAGCAGCAATGGGGACAGCCTCTTGTGCCTGCAGAGCTGGCACCTGGCTCAATCTTTTAAGGTTGTGGAGGATGAGCTGGTTGCCACATCTGCAGGTGGAGATGAGGCCATGCATGCCAAGAGTTGAGCACAAACAGTTCACAAACCCAGTAGCCACACTTCTTCTAGGTCCCAGACTCCAAGCTTGGCAGTCACCTGCAAAAGAAGTCAGGTGTGATTTGGGTTGCACTACGCGTTTCCCTAGCTGGCCCTCAGAGGGTAATGGCAGGGTACACTGTACTCATGTAGGCATTCTTGCCTGTGTTTAATTCTTACAAACATATTGCCTTGGTGTTGCAGTCACTCACTTCCACACCTCTGTGTTTCAGCAGAAAGTAAGTGTACACCTGTTCTTTGCAGGCTGCCTTTCAGTTTCATTAGGTACCTTCTCTGCCTTACTACAAGATCAGGGTAAAAGGATTCCTATTCTCTTTCCCTCTTCATGTTTTGTTCTCTGTAATGTTATTATGTTTCTTCCACTTGCCCTCCCAGCAGTCTCTTTCCAGCCATGATTCTAATTGAGATCACCTAAAGCGATCTTAGTACAGGTTATTGTCTGAAGCCAATTTAACTCCAAGCTGGATGGTCAAATTACATCCCTTGAATAAGAAACCCATACTCAAAAGAGCAGTCATCTCCGTAACCCCACCCAACTCTGATTATCTTGGCCTTTGATACTCATATCTTGCCTCCTGGCTGTTCCAGTCCATCTGTTAGGCTGAGGACAGGCCTATTGACAAGACAGTGGGCCATATTCCCAGGGGACAAAAGGTGCTAGATGGAGATAAACTGAGTCTTGCCTAGTCTTGCAGACCACACAGTGGTTTTGCCAACAGTGAGGACAGAGAATGGTGGTCAAGTCCCTTTGGGCCTGCATGAGGTTATGGAGACTGGCATCTCTGGCCAGGCCAGTCCTCATTTCCCTTGCCCAGGAGCTGGGCATGTGAACCATGCATGAGATGTGGTTGGAGGTGTAGACATGAAGTCATCTGCTTTCTCCTCTGCTGCAGGCTGAAGAACACAGCTTGCTCTTGCCACTGAGCCTGCACTGGGAAACACTGCCTAGATCTTTCTCCCCAGAAGAAGGATGCAGAGGGTCGCTGAACATCCACACCTTCACCAGCCCTTCCCTCTGCATTTAGATGCTGCAGCCAGAGGATGGGCCTGGCTCCACAACACCAAACCAGGGGCTGTAGATGGAGCATTTCTGTTACTCTGAAAAGGCAATTGCCTGTGAAGATGCAGAAACTATCTTCTCGCTTTGGAGACTGATCTGCCTGCATTCAAGCCACCTGGCTCAAGGCTGTGTGTCTAGCTGAACCATGGACTGAGGATGGACCTGTGTCCCTGCAGACTCGAGCATGGTGGGCTCAGAACTGCACAGATTCTGGATCCCTGAGTTGGGGTTGGCCTCCAGGACAACCAGGATTGAGATGGCTGAGAAATCTGACTCCCCCCCTCCTCCCCCCTTCTTTAGGGATTGGCAAAGGATTGTGCATGATTACATGGGTGTAATCTTTTAAGATGTTTGTGGCAGCTCAAGTCTCCGGACTCAATTCCACACTGATTTACACAGCCTGCAATCCCATTGTGAGGATGTACAGGACAGGCCCTGCTTGGGCTCTGCAATGCCAGGTTCGAGGTGACTTACAGGACACAGATGATTATTACAGAAATGCCTGTCTTTTAAGACCTCTTCACAAAGAGTTCCCCACAGACTTTTCACCAATTTCAAGAACAGTAAGTCCTGGAGCACTGTTTTGTTATAAGAACCCCTGTGCACATGTGGATGATGCTTGAAAACTCATTTATCCACAGAGTTGTTCTGTGAACCCTAAATTGTTGCATGTAGAGCATATTCAGGTCTTGACAGGGAGGATGCTGTAGACATTTAAAAAATATTACCATAAAGCTGGTTGAGAGCACATATGTTGTCACAAGAGGCAGAGTTTCGTCAATAATCCAGTGTACTATGGTACTGCAGTGATGTGATACTGGTGCAGGGTTTGTGGACTGTACCTCAGTGTGTGGAGTTAGATAATCTACTCCACTGGGGAAGTGGAAATCCTGAATTATGTATGATAAAACAGAGATGTGTTTATACAGAGAACAGTTCCTGCAGCACTTCATGCACTCAGTGCAAAAAGGGAATAACATGGTCATCCTGGATTCTGCTTGCTTGAGAGCTTCATTATTGCCTTTCATTTACAGAGCCTGATGAGCTGTGCAGTATTTGCTTTCTTGTGCTGCTAATAAAAATAGACCATATAACTGACTGCTGGAATATCACCGAGCTGCTCTCTGTGAGCACACAATGAAACACATTGACCCCCTTAAAAATCAAAACCCTACCCTTATTTTCTTTAGGCTGAAAAAGAGAAATAATTCATCTTGCTTTATATTTGCAGTCAGTCACTTCACAGCTGGACAGTATGTCTCTAAATGAAAGCCCAGGCTGTAATTGAAACAATGAAACATTTGATTGTTATTGAAAAATTACTAGGAAGCACCATTCAAAGAGCTTGTTTGAATGTTTGTCATTGATAAGATGCATATTTCTAGAGAATCAAATCTTTTTGCTTGGGAATGAGCTTATTTTAGTAAACAAAGTTGCTTGTCAAAGATATAAAAGCAGTGAGGCTTTTTTCCCTCCCCTGCCCCCAACCAATGCAGCACTTAATGCTGCTCCGTGCTTATAAACTCCCGAGATATGGAGACGAAATCTGGGCTTACAGGGTTTGTCACAGGCTGCAGAAGAGCTGGGACTTCACCCTGGCTGACCTCAAAGTGAGTGGCTCTAAAGCATTCAGTTGGAGCTTCACAGCAATGAAATGAGGATCACGAGCTGCCCAGACTTCAGTAGCTCCTGTGCCTGTGGACACAATCTCCTCTAGAAGCACAGTAAAGGAAGAATAGGCATTCTTATTTCACAGCAAAAGTGTCTACATGTGGAGTATGTAGAATAGGTAATGTGATTCAGAGTCATGCTATACTTGGGCCCATAATAATTTTCAAGACTTGGTGTTTACCATGTATTCCTTCAGATAATTGTTTTTGTGTGTTTAGCAATTGCTGGGTTTCTTTTGGATATAATGCTCTGAGGGTTTTTTTGTGAGCTTCACACAATTTTACTATACCCAGTCTAAGCGTGTCATTTAACCAAATAAGTTAACCTCCTTCAGAAGTCAATCAAAAGAGGTAGGCATGTCCTTGGTGGTGACTGCTACTACAGTACTTTTTTCCAGGAATCACTGACTTGAAATGGAAGAGATCCTTCTCTAAGATTTCAGCCCTGGAGGACTGATGCAGTCTGAGACATGAAGAAGCATTGTATTTCTTCTGAAGCAAGAAGAAAAACCAAACCTCCCCACATTAGTTTCATTGCTGTTTTGTTCAAAGGAATTAATGAGACTCAAAGCAGCAATTGGTATGTCAATATTTGGTCCTTTGCATTTTACTGTTTCCTTGTTAACATGTTCTTTTTGAGCAGTGCTGATAGGACTAATAATAAAACTAATATAAAGAAAGTGATGAGGCTACTTTATGCCTTTTACTTTTGTTAAGAATATTATCTTTTTTATATGATGTTGCTATTCACTTCCAAATTAGTAATTACAAGGAGGAGTGATGTCTGAGTAATAACTTTCTCACTTAATGAGAAGAGACTGAGGCAGTCTTGCCATTTTGAAGGAGAAGAAATATAGAAGTAATTGCATCCTCACTGCAGGGTTTGTGTTCTTGGTAGAGGCTAGTTTTGTCTTGTAGCCTTTGAGACTTTTGTGTTCCACTTCTCAACATAATGAGCCGAATGTCCAATTTGTAAGCTTCACAGCTAAATGTAGGCAACAGCATATTCCTTACACCTGCCAGCTTATGTGCACTAGCATTATTCTGGAGCTTTATGTTACTTCTTAATTAACAGCTATATTTTGCAAAGAAGCAATGAAGTGGTTTTTTGGTGTAGCTTTTCTTTCCAAGCATGGTGAGGGAACACCGGTGTGTGTGGAAGAACTCTTCCAAGTGAGCCTAAGGGGATATGTTAGTGGTAATTCAAGTCTGTGATGAGCAGATAATTGCAACTCTGATAATTAGCTTTTGGGTTTAAATTTTCTGTCTGCATTGTTTATGTTTGTTCCATCAGTTCTCAGCTAAAAATGAAATACATCTGCTACTTCATTACTCCTGACCTTCTCAAGCTAATGGTTTTGGGTAGAGAACATTAGAGGCTGGGTTAAGTTTAAAAGGAGAAGAAACTTCTTGAGGCAGGATCAGAGAATTTAGAACATTGTATTTTTTTAAAATCAGTCCTATGTACTTCGTCATGTTGCTGTATCTGATACTAGAAAGCTTACATGAATAAGGCTGCTGGATTGTACCCTCAGAACTTAGATAGGGGAACACAACTCCTGGTCTTTCTATCCTTATATGGCTATCCAGATTTTGCAGAATGTCAGCTTTCTGGGCTGCTTTAGTCTATGCCAGTAGTTTAAAGGTTGTGAAGCATTTATCTCAAGAAGGCATTAATTTTGAAGCCCAGTAATGACACTTGAAATGTCAGCCTTGTTCATTTGCACAGAAACATCTAGCTGGTTTGCTTATTCATTAGTGTGGGCTCTAGGGGTGGGAACAGCTACAGCATATCAGGCTAAAAAAGTAACTTGCTATTAATGTTCTACCCAGCACGCTGCCATTTCTCTAATTTAGCCCCTTGGCCCACCCTCTGGCTGAGCCCTTGCCCAAGAGAAAGACCTGCATGGAGAGAAACAAGAGTGGAAAAAGAAAAGCTATTTCTGTAGCATTTTCTTTTTTTGATTATGGACAGGAGCAGCATGATGCTTTCCCAAGTTCTTTTTGCTCTCAGCCACTTTTACCATCCCTGTTGCAAAAAGGCAAACCTGCATCATGTGAGAGGGGTGGCAGATGGCTAAAGCTGGTGCCACCTGGGGAAATGGAGGTAGGAAGGTATGCAGGCACCAAGCTGGGCCTGAGGAGGCCTGGTATTTCTACATTTTGCTTAATGCTGGTTTAACATCACTCAAAATCCCAGCTGCTAGCAAGACCTGAAAACATTCCAAACTGAGTTGGGTGGTGGCAGCTGGAATGGTTTTAGTCTGCAGAAGGAAGTGAATCCAGACCTCCTGCTTCTCAAGCTGCTGCTCTGTTGTATTAAAGTCATCACAATGTCCTCCTGCCACTGGTTTTTAAAACACAAGGGTTACTCAGAACACTGTTTGTTTAAAGACTTGATACTTGTGTGACTCTCTGAAGGGAAGGTGGTCCTTGCTCCCTCTCAAAACACTGTGCTAAACACTTAGCCCCAGGCAGGAAGGAGATTTTTCAGACATTTCTCTGTCCTTGCTTTTCATATTGCTTGACTCTGAGAGTTTCTTCATGTAGCGTGCAGGCGTTTGGGTGAATTTTGAGGTGCCTGTGATTCCTTAGGCAGTGCTCAAGTGCCTGTTACAGAGGTGTGGACTCTCTGGGGGCTGAGAGGCAGGAGGTGCTTTGAGTACCTGCATCCTTTATTGAACCTGGCTTTCTTTCATGTCCTCAAGGCAGCAGCTGACCCTCTCTGCACACTTGGTCTGCTGACTCTCATCAACAGTAGACACACAGTAGTTCAAAGGTAAAATATAATGATCTTACCCTCACAACTATGGCTTCAAAGTCAAGCTTTCAAGCTTTTGTTCCAGCATCCAAGAAGACGTCCCACATGGAAGAAAATCAGTAGGGAGTTCAAGAGCAATTTTTCCTTTCATTTTTGGTGTTTGCTTGCACTTTTCTTAGTCCTACCTTCCCTTTATTATTTCTGTTCAGCAGCCCAATGTCACAATAGTTGGGTGTGCAAATATTGCAAACTGCACAGGAATCTTCTAAGTGGATATTTTTTATAGAGATCTGTTTCTCATACCTACACATGTAACTGAAAGCTTTCTGTTAACACCAACTGCTTAGAAAATTTATTTTGACCAACGGCTTAATGTAACTGACAATATCTATTTAAGATGATCCGTAGTTTTCAAACGTGCAGAAGACGAAAGATGTGCAGAAAATCCTTTCTGGGATCTTCCAGAGCAGTTTCCAAGCTGGAGCTGCTGATGTATTTCAGATGTCACAGCTCCCTCCAGTGGGAAGATGCAGGCAGTAAACTGCTGCCAGGAGGAGGTTTCTGCAGACACCAACCCAAAGCTTCCGAAACTCAAAAAGGAATTATTCGAACCTTTTCTTTCTCTTTCATTTTTTTTCTGAATACAGTAGCTGATTCTCCCTTCTTTATTTACAATATAAGAATATTAATAATAGTTGAACCAAGCACTTGTATAAAATCTGAGAAAATTAACATGCATGGACAAGATTTCATACAGACTCTAACCAGTTATTTCTGCTAACCACTATGTGAATGCAGATGTTTGTGTTGAGTGGGGTGGCATGGCTTGTGAAACCACAACATCTGAGATGTACTAGGATAAGGAAAGTTTCCTATATTAACATCCTTCAGATACCATTCTCAAACATCAAATAACTACACAAAATACAAAATACAATTCATTTGAACATAGAATCATAAAAAATGCTTTGATTGGAAGAGACCTTTAAGATCATCAAGTCCAACTATTAACCTAGCACAACCAAAGCACCACTAAACTATGTCCTTTAGCACCACATCTTTTAAATCCCTCCAGGGATAGTGACTCAACGACTTCCTTGGGCAGCTTGTTCCAATGCCTCACAACCCTTCTGGTGAAGAAATTTTTCCTAATACCCAATATAAACCTCCCCTGGTGCAACTTGAGACCATTTCCTCTTGTGCTATCACTTGTTACTTGGGAAAACACACCAACACCCACCTCACTCCAATATCCTTTCAAGCAGTTGTAGAGAGCGATAAGGTCTCCCCTTAGCCTCCTTTTCTCCAGGCTAAACAAATCCAGTTCCTTCAGCCACTCCTCATAAGACTTGTACTCTAGACCCTGCACCAGCCTCTTTGCCCTTCTTTGGCCATACTTCAGCAACTCCATGTCTTTCTCAGTGATGGGCCCCAAATCACAAACAGTATTGAGGTGAGGCCTCGCCAGTGCCAAGAACAGGGGGTATATCTTTGTACCCTTAGGTGGATCCCATCCAGCCCCATAGACTTGTGTGTGTCTGAGTGGTGTAGTAGATCACTGACCATTTCCTCTTGGATGATGGAGCATTGTTCTGCTCCCCATCCTTGTTGTCTAGCCCAGGGGGCTGAGCACTCAGAGAATAACTGGTCTGACTATTAAATACTGAGGCAAAGAATGCATTAATTACCTCAGCGTTTTCCTTATCCTTGGTCCTTTTGTTGTTAACATCTGTGAGTTGGTGTAGGTTTGCTTTCATAACACAGATTACTAGTTTTTGAACCTCTACAGGAGCTGATGCCTCCTTTTATGGGATTCTGAGTGTGACAATGGGTGAAGCCATATCCATGTGAATGACAAAGTCTAGCTCAGGCTAAGTAACAGATCCAAAATAGGAATGGGTTCTTTCTTTCCAAGAACCTGAAAACACAGAAAAAATTATTTTGGGAGATGTCCAACATTTCTAATTCTGTGAGTAATAGTGTGGCTTTAATATCCCAGAAATCTTTGTGGCTTCTGGGGAGATAATACCTTGTGACATGCATTTTACAAATATCTTAATTTTACCAAATACAGTAAAGAACACCACCTACATCAATAATTTTCAGACTGGTCATCTAATATTATTAGATTGATAACTTGATATGAGAAGAAAAGAAATTTATGGGGTTTAATGCTGTTCATTACTGCTCCTTTCCAACCAACTTCTGCTTACCTTAAGTAGTACTTAAGCAGTAATTCAAGATGTAGGTTCAAAAATGGTTCTTGTATGGTGCTGGCAAACGAAGGAATAAACTCAGCATGATAGTTATAGCTAGGTGGTGGCTCAGCCTATGAGAATCTGCATTAGGTACAAGGGTATCAGCATCTGGAGACACAACAGCAGCACTATATAAATCATATGCATTGTTATATGTTCTCAAGGTACATAAGATGTTGCCTGGCAACTGCATGTCTCCCAGCTTGGCAAAATAAGTAGTTTTAATTTTGTCCCTGTGATATTGCATGTCCCTGTGATACCAGAGAATTAAGAACACTCATTCTGCCTGATCACTTTAAAAATGACATTTATTAACAAATAGAGCTCCTTCTCCCAGTTATCCATATATCTTGCCTTAATCAAGCAATCTGTTTCTGGTGTTTTTTCTAAGCACACATTACAGTATTGCAGTTCAAGGATAATTACACAGAAGTTGTTTTCTTGTCCTTGAATATTTCAGAATTTAGAGGATTTATAAACCATCCTTCACTTAGTCAGGGGATGCTGCTACTTCTTTTTTCTATCAGTTTGTGCTTACATCTCTGTACCCACAGAGACAAGAAATTGGGGCTATTTTGCTCTCCTATGGCTTGGACTTCTGCCTTGTGTAAAGAAAGCCACTAATAAAGAGACTGTCTTGGCACGTATCTGTAGTTTATAGCATACTTCATGTGGATTTGGGTAAGCTAAGTACACCTGAAAAATTAGATCAAAATTTTGTTTTGTTTTGTTTTATTTTATTATTTCATTTTTTTGTTTGTTTGTTTTGTTTCTTTTTATACATGGGCCCAAGTCCCTGCTGAGATTGTGTTCTTCTGGTGTTTTTACACCTAATTGCCTGTTAGGGAACCATCAACAAATAACTGAGTGCTAGATCATCCCTTCTAAGGAAATAACCCTGAGAGATCATCTGAGAGAGGATGACACTAATATTACTCCCTCATCTCATACTCAGCTCTGTATAGCTTTTCCACTGTATGGTTACAAGAGAACAAAGGTCAGATTTTCTCAGGCACTATTGCTTCATACTCACAATTTTGAACACTAATTTCATGGTATACTTTTTTTCTTCTGTGTGTATGGAGTCCTCACCTAATTTTATAAAATGCAAGAAATGCACTAAACTTAGTATGAATGTGAACATACACTTTACTAAACTCAAGAGTGGAACAGGTTGCCCAGGGAGGCTATGGAGTCTCCATCCTTGAAGATATTCCAAGGCCATGTGGACGCAGTCCTGTGAAACTCAAGCAGGTGGTCCTGCCTGAGCAGAACAGCTGGACCAGATGATCTCCAGAAGGGCCTTCCAACCCCAACCATTCTTTCATTCTACTGAAGGGATTCTAACCAGAATACCATGACTGAACTGCTCAGTTCCTGAAAACAGGTCATGGAGAGAATCTACAGTTGGGAAAGACAATCACTGAAAGTTAAAAAAGTGTGCCAGTTGATCTGGAGGTGATGTAATGAACAGGTTTGGTACCAAAGCTGGACATATTAAACAGTAGGACTCAGTTCTGGAAGCCACAGGGAACAAGTTGAATCAGGTTCACTTTGCAAAGCTGCAGCTTTTGCAGACTCCTCAAGAACAGCAGGATCTGCAGCTGCACCTCCACAAAATGCCCTACATCATATTCACATTTATCCATGCAGTCAAAATTTTCCTTTTGTTCTCAGGTCCAATTTTCTGTTTGATGGATTTAAACTGCTACTTCCCTTGTCTGAATTCAACGAAGAACTTGAGTGCTGGTGAGTCAGGTAATGTATTGGCCAGTCAGTATTTGGCATGCAAAACAGAGTCCGAAGGCTTTTGTCAAGTGTCTTTCAAGTTCAAGTCAGGTATGAATCTCTGCAATGCATAGAGAGAAAGAACTATATCAGGACAGAGAGCTGTAAACCTGATGTGTAAGCAGGCCAGTACAATAGCAGCCAGTAGATGCCTGACTACCTCTGTGCATTCATTATGAAGCTGTAGCACAGGCTCTGGGACTACATTTTGGGGCTCAGACCCCCAGCACTAAGCCCTTCAGTGCTTAAGTTTGACTCAGTGTATAAATTCTAGCCGTTAACCCTTTTCCTTTTCTTCTTTCTCTGGTTAAGCAGCCTCTGTTCTCTGGATCTGTTTAATTACAGGTCTGAAACAGTTGTTTTGCTGCTCTGATGGCTCTGATCCTCTGTGTGCCAAAAAGCAGGAATGGAGGGGATAGTTAGATCAGGCACACAGGTCTGTACACAGAAAGGTTAGGTATCTGGCCAGCTGTTTAGTCCTTTTCTGGGACAGAGTAGTATTTAGAGCTAGAGCATATCTTTTCCCAGATTTTCATTACTTTGCTAATCGAAACACAGAAGCAGTTCTCCTATCTTTAGTGTTAAGCAAGTATTTTATTTATCTTCTGCTAGAACAATGCCCTGGATAAGTCACCACACAAAGCAGGTACCAACATGGAAGGAAAATTTGAATCGGTCTTTTATGTTCCAAAGCTGCTGAAATCATTTGGCATCATTTTACTGACTTCAAGAACCTGCAGGATTCTGTATCTTGATGAATATTTGGATGATGGGAGAAGCTGTTTTTCTTTTATTGACTTCCAGCATTATTTCATTACGTGAATCATTCCAGTATGCAAAGAAGTCATGAAAATTGACAAGCCTAGGCACACAGTCCTACTTGTCCTGTGTTTACTATGAGGAAAAAAAATAGTAATACCTTACTCACACATCAAAAAAAACCTGTTTGGCTAAGGCAAACAGAATTCCATCCAGTTCATCTTCCACTGGCTCTTCAAAAAAGGTAGAGATAGTGAAAAAACCCTATGTCACTTTTCGTTTTAGCAGTTTATATATTAACTTGAGATGAGTCAACCCAGAAACTCTCCAAAAGAGTGGCTACAACTCACCATGAACTGAGAAGAGTGGGCAAGTACTCTGACTTGATAGTCCATTCTAGAAAGGAAAACAATAAATCTGTGTCTAGTGTTTAGAAAGCATTTTATCTGAGATGGTTCTCTCACTGCCAAAAATCTCATTAACCTTTTTTTGTTTAGCATGACAACTATAATTTTAATGTGAGTGTGGAATAACTCTTCTGAAAATGAACATTTCAAAGTCCCTATATTGCACAGCTCAAACTGTGGATGGTTGTTGTGGTTGACTTTGCCAAAGGAGTATGAAGCTAATGCCTTTTACAGAAAGTAGGCTTAAAGGTGAAAAGAAAATTACATTCTGGTGAGAATAGTTCTCTACTGTATTCTCTTTGCTGGAAAAACATATTTTCCCCCTTCAGCTATGCTGCTAGTAGCTTATTCACTAAGATATTAAACCAGACATTAAATAGTAATCACAACATCCCAGCTGAACCTCATTGCCAGAACAGAACATGGGGAATGCAATGCCTGAGTGAGGTAGCTTTGCTGGATCAGGGCTCTTTCTCCATTTAGCTTCAACCCAGTTACCTGAGACCTCATTCACAGTCATTTTTAAAGTTCAAGTCTTACATGCCAGAAAAAAACCCTCTCTTCTTTCACCTTATATCAGACTAAGAAGTAAGCCTAACCCCTGTCTCTTCGAGCACTGGGAGTTTGGGGGTAGCAGTGATGGTGGCCCTGTGACCATCAGCCTGGGGCAGGGCTCCTGCATGTTTGGGAGCTGGAAGAGCAAAGGGATGAATACCAAACAGCTGGATTCCAGCTGGGCACATAAGGAGGCTCCATTGCCTGAGCAGCCACCTGATGGGTAAGGATGGGAGTGATGGTGGTGGGAGTCGGCATGTCATGGAGGCCCAAATCAAAATAGTGCTCTGTCTGCAGTTTTGCAGTGCCAAGAGAAGTGGTTTACATAATGAAAATCACAAGTCTTTTATTACTAAAAATAATAATAAAAAAATTAAAAATAACCAAATCTATAATTTTATTCCATTTTTCACTCCTGAAAAAAAAGAGGAAACTAGAGGTGACTTTGGGAAGAAAGCAAAGAATAAGTAGATGGTTGTACTGCTTGGGTACTCAGACTGAACCCAGGCAGGTGAGGTAAAGTTGTATTTCAAAATATCTATTTTGCATAATATATGACTAGAGAAAGAAATGTGATTCATCATGCATGGTTACTAGCTTTAATGAAGAAGACAACACATGTGCTCTAACGAAGGAGTTCCTCAAGGTATAAAAATAAAAAGAGGAAGTTTTACCCATAGTCCTATGACAAAGCTGTAAAGGATTATTGATGCTGTATTTTGTCCACTGTACTGTGGAATTTTCTCAAGATAAAGGGTTACTTAAACCTATCTGATGTTAAAGATATGAAGTAGAGGAGGAATAAAGTCTTGCAGTAGAATTTAGAGAAAGAGACAGCCATGAGTGTCTATGAGTGGTTGGTATTTCTGTATTGTGCACAGAAACACTGCACAGTCTTCAATGAGCTTTTGCGTAAACTCACTGGAATTCTTCACACACAAGTGTTAACTAAACTTTTTCAAATGAATATTTATTTTCCTTGCTTCTCTGTGATCCTTAGGGAACTTGTAATGAAGGAGCACGTAAGAGAGAAGGCAACTTTATTCTCTGCTACTGCAAGACCCTCATAAACAGCTTCAAAGGAAGATTAAAATCCTTTGTGCTCAGCCACCGATAAATTCAGTGCCACTGTGTTCAAAAGAATCCTTCTGCAAGTTAAGCTTTAGCTCACAGAGGGGGCAAAAGTCTCATTTTATGTGGGTGTCATTAATTATGGCAAACACATGCAATAAGCTCTTTTTTTTGTAGATGAGTCATGCCGTGAAGACAAATAAGATAATTTTTGTCACAGTACCAGGTAAGAAGAAGAGACTACTGTGTCTTAGCTCTAAGTTCATTAGGATATTAGTGGAGATTTTTTTTAACTGATCACACAGTGATGTATGTGCTTTACTGGCCTGGCTAGTCTGGTGGGCAGAGGCAAAGCCAGCTCTGCCAGGCACAAATGTGCAGAACCAGGTATATATATTCTGCTGGGGATACACCTGTGGGCTAGTGCCACTCTCTGCTGAGCTACCTGAGTGGCAGTGGTTGGATCTTGTAAATTCTCTGATGGTGCACAACAGCTCAGCATTCATTTTCATTATATGAGAATGAAAATTCATTCAGGAAGAAAAGGAAGAACAGAAAGGCTTCCTCTCCATTTAGATCACCCAGAGCAGTTTGCTCTCCAGTGGTCTCACCTTGTCCATGATCTTACAGAAGGCAATATAATCATAATCTAACAGATGTAAATGGAACAGGAAGGGAGGACACATTTTATGTTGGCTTCAGGACTAGTTATCTGAAACACTTAGAAAGCTGGCCTGGTGTTCAAGCTGTGGGTGCTTTTTTCCTTTCTTCTTGGCAGAGCTTGTTTTGATCACCTAGCCTGAGCAAAGAACAGCACACGTTAATTAGGAACAAAATGTCATCTCACTAGAAAACCACCTGCCGTGTGGGAAGTTGTGCTGTGAAACAACATCTACAGTGTGAATGTGAGTTTAGCTGTCTTGAAAATAGAAGCTGAGAGAGATCTGGCAGAGTTGAACAGTTACAGCAAGCTAGCCCAGGCTTGGATGAGCAGTGTAGCCATACTTGATAGGTCTAATAATGGAACCTCAAAACTGTCAGATCTTCCAGTTTCTAGGATGAGGCTCTCTCCACCATCCCAATCTTCCTCACATTGACAAACAGCTACTGGACTCTTCTCTGTGCTTAATGTGACTCTCTGCTTGTGAAATAAAAATGTCTCCTTGACTAAAAGGTTTTGACTTATTCTGCAAACACTGATTAAGGTTAGAGCTTTGCCTTCCACTTTGGTGAGGGCATGTTTGGGCCCTCTGAGCTGTGAGGGAGTGAACAGGATGATCTAATAGCAACGTGCTTGGTCATTGGTATGCTCAACGCTGGAGGCCAAAGGCTTTTAAGCACCAAGGTGTGTGACTGTTAGATTACACATACCCAGTCACAATTCACAGAGGGCTTTAAGCATTACTCTCTGAAGAATACACAAAATGAGGAATATTTCTAAGATGAGGAAATCTACTGCATGTCTCAGTTTAAATCAGGTAAATGTATTTTTTAAAGAAAAAGGATAGCCTCATAGAGCTGAAAAATTGTAATGATAAACTGACTTTTCAGCTAGCCTTTTTAATCTATAGAGGTACAACAGCAAAGTACTGTGGCTGTTCCTCTGTGGCCAAGAGTGTTGTGCTCTCTCTCCTGTAAGCACGGCTGCTGGGCCAGAGATGCTAACGGAAGCATCCCTTTCCTCCTGCTGCCTATGCACAATCTGCTGTTTTCTATTAAGTCCACCCTCAGGAGGGCTTGATTTTCATCTCTGCAACTGAAATAACAAGCTTTTCTTGGGGGAATAGGGTAAATTTTGCTGGTGGGAAGAAAATGTTTAATTTGAACACTAAGCAGCAGTTTTGGTGCACGCAGGTAGGATGAGGCTCATTAGCCAAATAAGAATAGAAACTGCAAGTAGCACAGAGACCTACAGTAACCAGTCAGAAAACAAGATTTAAAAAAAAACCACCCACAGAACAATGCATTGTTAAATATACTAAGATACAAGGAAAGCTTCTAAACCATGTTTCTACTAGAAAGTCCATAATCCTTTTTCTTCCACTTCAGGGTAACTTGACTTTTCCTTCCACAAATGTCATTTAAGAGACCCTGCTGAGCAGGAATTGAATCTGAATGCACTTCAGTGCTAGTTTAAAGCTCACTTGTTTTATACCATTATCAATATACTCCTGGTTGTTTCAAACTGGCTCAGCCTGGGGTTTTTATAGAAAACTTTGCTTTATTTATTTCCTGTGACTGGATTAAAACAAAAATGCCTTGGGAAGCACTGTTGATGAGAAATAAAGTATACGGTGTTTTCACAAAAGTCAAGGCACTTTTCTCATGGCACTAGACTGACTACTGTAATAGTAACTTCTCAAAGAACTGTTCAAAAGTTGCAGACAAACACAAGACCATTTGGAACTTTGACTAGTTAATGTGATTTATTGATGGGCACATGATCCTGGTTTTCCAGCAGAATAAAATTACCATTGCTACTATGCTTTCAAGATCCTTTTGATATTCATCTGTAAAGCTCATATGTTGTTCTTTTAATCATATTCTATAAAACCTAGGAGTCTCAGCACCAAATCAGAATGATAACTAGTTCAATGCTGAACACAGAAAGTCAGACTATAGTGATTTTTTCCATGGAAAAAAACAGTTTCCAATATCTTATTTTAGCACAATTAATGTTATTATCGTCAGGATTGTCATTATTATTAATTACATATTATTATTCAGCTATGGTAACAGACTGCATCGTTTCTAAATATCTTGTTACAGCTCTAGGGACCTGACGTTCTGTCTTGACCAGGAATACAAAAATAAAGCTTGCAAAAGAAGATGATCAAAAGCAAGCAACAGATAAGTGTAAGTTTTAGTGCAGCTTGACACTATTCTAGCTCCTCCTTTGATTTTGTAAACATGCTGGCTCCTGGTCCCTGGGGAATATTTGTCAATCAAGTATTGACTCACTAGATGATAATTCCCTTCTTCAGTCTTACTCACATGAAAACAATTTGCATTATATTTGCCATGGTATTCCACATCATCTGGATGTTAGAAAAGACTGCTGATCTCTAAGTAACACACAGCATATCTTGCAAAATGTAAACTGAGTACCTCCTACTAAAGGTTAAAGTGTATAAGGGAACTCAAACATTACAATTCATTACTTTCTAAAGTTCAGCCTATAGTGTTTACCCTGAGAATACCAAGTGCTTGGACATATAGGATCATAAATTATGATGCTAGCCTACATGAATGCTCATAGTGATTAAGGCTGAGTTATTAAGAAAAAGACACAGTGATCTCCTAGGCTGATCTGCTGCATTATACCAGAGCATGAGGTTTCAGGAGTTAATGGCTGCTTCAGGTCCAGTAGTTCAGACTGAAATAGAATGTGTTTTTCAGAAAAAGATCCGATCTTGGTTTAAATACTTCCACTGCTAGAACCCCTTCAAACCCAGAGAGAGTTGTTTCTGAGGGCAATCAGCACAGACTGAAGTACTGGCTGAGATTCTGCTCAGCACCAAATGGCTGTTTATGGCCAAAACCCTGTCAGTGCAAGCCAACCAACTATTGTTTTTTGTTGTATTGTTTCTCCTCTCCTATGCAAGATGAAGGTTTTGCAAGACTAGAATCCCCTCATAATGGATGTAGTATTTTGCTGGTTAGCAAATCATTATTTATAATACCAAAGTGTTTCAAGGATATTTCATTCTGGCTTTGTGAATCTTCTGTTTAAGTCAGTCATACTGAAATCCCTAACAGTAATACTGTTTTTCTTCCTTGCCTGTTACAGACAGTTGTTTATTTGCTGGTGGTTGTGTTTACCAAAGTGATATGATGGTGTGTGGCAAATACCAACCGGCAAGTCTCTTTCTGCTTTCACAGAGCACAATCCAGATGTAACCATGGCAATTTATTTTCAAGCTGTTAGTGGCTCAGAGAGTAATGGTGACATTTGACACAGAGACCTACTCCATCTTCCTCTTTACCCTCTCTGTATTTCTTCAGCAGTCTGTAAGTCATCGTTTTAGTAGTCTAATCATCTGAATCATTCCACAAGTTTGAAAAACACCAAGTAAGCAGGATCTATGTTCTTAAAGGAATAGCTTTAATTCTGCTTGAAATTAATTTCTTACTTTCCTTTATATTGCTTTGCATGTAGATCAGCTCTAGTTCTTGACATCCTGAGTTCAGGTGAAATGAGTGTTCTTTTTTCCTTCTTTTTTCTAGGGTGCAGTGGGGACTGGGGCGGGAGAGCCAGAAGTGATCCTGACACTGGCTGTGCCTGCACCAAAAATTTCCACCCCATGAGGATTGACTATGGAAAAATTTACTCTTCCTCTGAGTACAGAGACACAGAGGAAGTTTCAAAGTGGTCTTGATTTTCCTCTGCTTCCCACACTCCTCTGAGGGCACAGGCTGTGCAGAGGGGCCATAGCACATGCCACCAGCACAACCTTATTTCCTTAACATGCATTTTGCCCTGCATCAGCTAGCCCCAGGAACCCCTCAGCACTCTCCTGCTACCTGCTCATCCTCTATGGGATGATTTCCTTTGCTCTTTCTAACAGATCACATGCTCCAGGAGATCTCTCCTGCTTGACCAGCAGCTACCCTCGGTCATGCCCTGTGCAGGGTGTCCAGTTCCAAAGTTACTACCTGCAGTTTCTGTGTTGGGTACCTTGTGTGCGTCTGGAAATATGCATCCTCTGCTCTCCTCTCACCATAGCTGGTTGTGTCCCATTTAATGAGCTTATCTGGTGAACACTAGAGTCAGTGTTCAGCCTTGTTATTGTTTGGTTTAATCAAACTGCTTAGTTTTCAGATATGAAGTTTAATCTCATGCTTTACGAGCACAGCCATCAGATCTGCTTCATTTGGTCTGCTTAGGTCCTTTTATTCCACTGCATGAGCAAGTTGTTATCTGCAAGAGCTTTCTGAAATATACAGCTTGAATTTTTTATGTAAATAGGTATTGGATAAATGAGGTTTATACTAAAATATGCATTGAAAGAGGATTTCCAGAAGACGACACATAAATTTTCCTTTGAAAAGCACCATATCATAAAGCGCTATTTTCCTCTGGTGGAAAGGTATCATAAGGAAACTGGCTTGGCTACACTCCATTTTTCTAAATAGTCACCATGGAAGTGCTCTGTTTGGGGGTAAAAAGAAATCCAGAGCAACTGCACTTAAATATTGCTAAGTGATACCAGACTATAACCACTAAAAAATATTTATTTACTCATAGCACCTGGCAAAACCTACAGCCCAATACCGTAGCAATTATGAGGATTCCCAAAAAGAAAAGGATAATAAAAAAAATCCTCACCTGCTATGTATTTCATAATCTTTCTAAACCCTATTCATAAAACAGCTCTGAAAATTCTCTTCATGTGCTAGAGTTGTTCCAGCAACAAGCCCTTTATCCGAGCTGAGCACTGGCAGGGTTCGCTTGCATTTCTGCTCCTTAGAAACTTGAAGGCAGAGACCATCTCTCCCAACGTTTTGCAGAGTGCTCTTGATACCATGGGCATGTGTCTCATTAGCTTCCCAGGAGCTAAACATTAGTAAATGCAATGACAGAGAAAATTACTGGAACAAACATGACTAAATGGCTCCAGCCACCTGCTGCTTTGAGGAAGGCATTGTGCTTGTCAGAAAGTAAGATGCAAATGCAAGGCTCTTTTAGAACAAAACAGTCTTTAAGAACACAACTTATTGCTGCAGTTGTCATGTGCCTGTGCATGATCCTAATGGAGCACAATACTGCCCTGGCTAGTCATAGCTGCTCAGGGCATCCCAGGGGAAAATCTCCAGACAAAGCAGGATACCTCCCATTCCTATTCACAGGCAAGTTGCTGTTGATGAAAGATCATGGATATGAGGTAGAGAATATATTACCAGTGTGGAGACAGAGGATACCTTGCTGTGTAGAAGCAGATCGTATTTGTATGACCTAGGGGATTAGGAGGTGAGTAGATCTGAGCAAAGGAGAGTTTGAAAAATAATTCTGTAACTACAAAGATTAGTAGCTCAAAATTCCCAATGCTCTTCACAATTTTCTACAGTGCTGCAATTTATTATCCAGCATGGATATAATACTGGGATGAGGTGACAAATGAGAATAGATGCTACCAAACAAGAGATGCCAGCTCCTTGTCTTCTGAGAGAACTCCTGTATAAAGAACCCCATAGAATTTATTCAGGGGCATAAAGAGGGGACTGGGAAGCTAACTCTAAGTGCATCTCCTAAAATGGAGAACTCTTCACTATTTTCAGGAGATAATACTGGTTCTGTTGTGAGATAAACTAGATACATTTCCCTGATTGTTCCTTTCCTGAAAAATGTAGATCTTCCTGGAATAAAAAAGGTTCTACTAGACTATTAAACCACGTAATCATCTCAAACTTCCCTTAATTAAGGATTGCAATATTGCTTTTTCATTGTTTAAATAAAAACTAGCTATAGCTCTGCTTTGTGCAGTTTGTGTCTATTCAGTTTCTCCAGCAAACCAGTACTTTCTGCCAAAAGTCTGTGGGGAAAAAAGGGTGAGCAAGAGTTCATCTACTTCCAATGAAAGGAATTAAATGTGGCTTTAAAAAGCCACCTCTGAGGATTTTTTTTCCCTCATTCCTAATTCAGCTTTCAGCAGGAGAAGCACAAACCAGAATTACCAGCCAGAAGTACAACACAATGGCAAGCTTGAATGATGAACAGGGAATGGATGCAGGAACACAGCTGGCATCTTCTTTGAATCCATATTGCTCCCTCAGATACTTACAGTGAATGATATAAAAGCATGTGGTGTCTACAGTGCTATCCGTGTGACAAGCTGTCCATCTGTTCAATGTACCTACTGATAATCTGGACTGATTGATCTAAACCAGAGTTCACAAAGATCTCATGCTGTGTAATATCTGTTACAATTTCCTTTGTTGTTCCAAGTGTTGGTTGTCCTTCCTGTGACTGCCAGGGATGTTTAATATGTAACAGACTGACTACTGGACCTGTGGTGCAGAAGCACTTCTTCATGAGTTGTGCCAAAAGCTCTCAAACACATGGTATTACGATAAGCCAGTAATGCCTTGTCTGGATCACTGGCCCTCTCTAAATGCCATTATATTCACTGCAGCCTTAGTGGACTCAGTTCCCAGTGAATAGCAAGCGATGACTTGATAAGATTAGTACTGATTTCTCCATCTGAGCCCCTACAAAATTGAGTTGCTTTACAAGGAAGCGGCTTGGAACAAGTGATGGGAAGCTGGGGTTTATCTTATGATTGTCCTGTGTGAAATAGATGAACAGCGGCAGGAACTCAGCATGCCTGTCCTCTAGGTGGAAATCACAACTAATACACACTTAGTTGCTATCCCAGTGAATGCTAGAAGGTTTTGTGAAAAGCAAGATGACTTCAAATGGAGAAAGGCCAGCTTCAGTCTATGCTGACAGTTCATTTTTCATTTTGAGAGCTGGAACATGTGTGTTCAAGTTCTCACAGGTGGAGAAGGGAAATTAGCCCAATTTTAACACATCTTGAGGAAGTGTTTTTATGCCCTAGTAATGACATGAAAGAACAGGCATAATCCTCTCCTTCTGAGGTGCTGCTTTCTGAACAAAACCAGTTGCCTTTCCTTTCTGAAGAATCCACCCCAAGAGGTGTGCATTAGACATGCTGTGGCCATGTGTAATGCCCGTCTCCCACCTCACCCCGCGGGAAATGAACATGGGACTACAGGGTCTGAAGAGTGGCTGGAGATAAGCATGGAGCCAGTCAGCCCTGACCAGACCCTAGGGCTCAGGAGCACAGAAGCAGAGAGATTTCCACTGGGAACAGTGTGGGAGCTCTGGAGTAACCAGTAGCAAGGGACTACACAACAGCCAGGGGGCAGGGGAGAGCCTAGCCTCCACCTTACATCCTATTGCTCTTTGATGATGAAGAAAATAATAGTTATCACACAGATAAAATTTTTAACCAAGTAGTATTTCATGTTTGCAAAAGCTTTACTGAAAATCAGTAGCAAATGAAGTGATCTTATTTTGCCACAAACCCTGACAGCAGGGGAAACACTTCTTTATTTATCTGTATGTGGGGAATGTCCATTTGCAACTGAGAAACAAGGAAAGCAACAATTTCAAGGACCACTTTGTGGTCTTTCACAGATCACCAGCCCAAGCACCATAGGCTGTCTAGCTCTAGGGTCGGTTCTTCGGACAGTTAATCTAAGCAGAATTCACCAGCCCTAGGTTTTACACTGGATGTGAATATCCTTTAGTGGATTTGGCCCTTGAAAACATATGTTGTGGGGAACAGAATTCAGATCTCAAAACCTGTAAACTGTGTTCAGGTATCTATTGTTGCATGTGAAGTTTCAGTAAGGGAATGAAGAAGAGCATTCCTTGTAAAATGGAAAGCAAAGAGATGTTTAAGTTAGTTCTCTTGCCTACTCCTATAAACTTAATCCTTCTCACTGAACTTTTAATACAGACAGCCAAAAATCTTAAGCAAACTATAAATGTTTAAGGAACAAACACTCAGATGACTTAATATCCTACAGAGAGATTTTTTGGCAGCATGCTGTGTAACAGCAAGAGTTTGCTAAGGCAGAAGTACAGCAAAAGCCTAATTACATCCTACGCTGAGACTGGGTACCTGGTAGAAATTCTCCACAGGGACAAGGAAATGATATCCCTACCAGATAGAAAGCAATTTGCTATAATCTGAAAATAACAATGTGAAAAGAGGGTCAGCTGGGTAAAATCAGTTCACATGGAGAAAAAAGCAAAGAAAAGAGACATACAAGAAGAAACAATCAATGTCTGATTAGACAGGGGAAGGAAGGAAGGAAAATTGGTACAACATGGCATAACTTGCAGATTTCTGCTTATATACTCATCAGATGGCATACTGTCTTCAGATGTAGCTTTAGTAAGACAACTTAGTTTTCACTGTAAAACAATCAAGACACTCTGCAATCATCAGGAAAGGGTTGCATTGACAGAGAGAGATAAATGACAATGAAATGAACAAACAGAACCCTCCAGCAATTAGGAATATACAAGTAAAGACTGCATACCAGAGAATACATGTCACTGGCTGTCTTAAATCTAGCACTAGAAGGAAGTGTGAAGCAATTAATCTGTACATTCCATTTCCCCTTAGGGGAAGCAGATCTGTCCTTAATTCTACATTTCCATATTCAGAGAGGATAAACATGGAGAGCCATACTCAAAAAAAGAATCCTTGAGGTGAAGTCCACTGGACTGTTGTTTGTGGAAATGAGTAAATCTCTTGACACTAAAATACCTAGTTTCCACATACCTAATAGTAGCAGACAATAGGATATTGTTAACCCCCCTCCCATAGTTTCTGATACAATTCTTTTTGTCTAAGGATATAAAGAAATCTTTGTGCTACACCTGAAGTAGCAGTTGCCTAATTTATGCTTACTAGCAAACAAAGTAATATGGCTCTCAAAATCTATTCTATATTTTTTTCTTGAAATTTGGTTCAGTTACTAGATCTGCTCAGGACTATCGTAACAGTCCAAATTTCAGTGAAATTGCACCTTTCCTAATATATGCATGTGTTTGCACATTTTGATGAAGAAAAGGTTATTAAATATTGATGCAATCCTGTCCTGAAGAGGGGCTATCTTCAGATCCATGGGAGTTATCACTTATCCTGTAAAACTCCTTAACATCAAGCAAGGTTCAAATATTGCTGCTACATTCCACCATTATAGGGTAGATCTTACTGTTCAAATACTTTGATTCTAGCACAGTGTGATTTTTGATGACATGCCATTGAACAGAGAACATGCTTAGTATGAGAAAATAGAGGTGAAAAGGGAGAGCAAAATAATCAGGGTTTGTGCTAAAGCCTGTCACAGATTATTTCATTGGGTCTTTTGAATTTCTTCAGACAGAGATGGTTTACTCTGTCTTCTGCAGCACAGGACTGTTTCCATGTCTCATACAAAATGTCAAGGTTTATTACTACAAGCTTTCCACCATGACAAAAGTGAGTGTCAAAAGTAGGCTTTCTCTGTTAGGAGTAAAGACATTCCAGGTAGACCTTCCTTGAAGTTGTGTTTCTGAAATAGCACCTAGGCAGTGGCAGTGTCTCTGCTCTGCCTAAGATGGACCAAAGGCTTGAACCTGTGTATCTTATGTCCCAGAGTACTTTGTGGATTAGCATCTTGCACTGTGGTAGCCTCATTGCTGACAAGGGTTGTCACAAACACTACAAAGTAGTAAATAAGCAGCCACAGAGGAAGATGTTTCAGCATCTCTTATGTAAGTATTATTTAAGGTGAAACTCTGCCAATGGCCAGGGACTATCCTTCAGGAAAGACTCCATTGTAGAGGGAAAAACATGAAAAGAAAGAAATCACTTGTCTAAAAACCTTGTATTTTGGGCAACGAACCAAATTTCTTTGATACAGTAAACATGAAAAGATGACATTTAACATAGTTATGCTGTTTGAATAACTTCAGCTGGAAGAATCAGGCTAATTTCAGTCACTCAGAAGTTCATTTTTCTTTATTTGTGGCCACCTGCACAACTTGGTGCCTTTCAGTGGGCTGGGTGTCTTCATCTGGGTCTCAGTGAATGACTCATTTCTGTTTGATGCATTTATTTTGCATCTCATATCCTCCAAAACCACACATTTAATGGAAACTCTCTATCATATTTTAGTTCTGTTGGGTTGTTGTTTGTTGTTTTTTTTAAATTCGGCTGAAGCTCCATAAAAATATTGCTGAAGATGAAAAAAATGAAGGCTATAGGAATGGCAAATGCTGTTATACAGCAGAAATACTGCACTGTCAGAAATTTTGGAGTATGCAGAATATCAACTAGGAAGTAATTTAAGGGTACTTACCTAAAATTATCCATCTACAATTAAGCTGGTGTAAGACTGGCTGAGAAAATGAGTCATGTTATTTCATGGCATGCTTGACAAAACACATCTGTGTTGTGGGACTATGCATCAGAAACATCTTTTATTCATGTCTAGCAGCGTTCACTGCACTCACGTCCCAAGTGTGTTCAGAGAAGAACATGTGAATAGCAAAAAACATACTGCCAGGGCACTCAACACTATTAGGAGATAAGAGATCTTACTGTACAAATACCTGGCTGCATGGCCAGTCTCTCAAAGCCAGACAGTTGGCCTTTGGGTACCAAACTAGAGAAATCTTAAATGGTTCTTGATTTTCAAAACATATAGAGGTTTTCTCTAAAGACTGGGGACTCTTTCTGGGATCTTGAATAAGAGACACTTAAAATACTAGCCACATTCAAACACCAGACCCTAGGGCACTAATGTTACAGAGCCTGTTTTGAAACTCTCAGCCTCATTGGTTTACTGCTGTGTAATTCCAGATGCATTTTACCTCTAGTGCTTTTTCAGCCCTTACCTTCTTTAAAACTAGAGCCACATGGAGACATTTTAATGCTCAAAGCAGTCCTCCATGCTCAGATTGGTAGTAAAGATGTGAAAAGAATTTATACTTACAAGATAAAAATACATACCCATTTACTTGTTTTCTTGTTCAGGAGACACTAAAGAAATCCTGAAATTTGACCCACCCAAAGAGTTTAAGCATCAATCAGTAAAGTGACCTTTTGGAAACTGTTTCTTTGTCAAGAGGATTATCAGTCATGATTTATGGACTAGTGATTAGTTACGAGATCTATGCAATTCTTTGTAACTGCATAAGCAGGGATGAGAACAAGAGTTTAGAATCAGTCACTTTTGCTGCACAGCATAGTTTTCATAGCATCACTTTGGACTGATCCCAGAAGGGCTTATCATAACAACTATTTAACTTATCTTCGTGGACTCAGAAAGCAAAAAGCCAACCAACACAAAGTCCTGGGATCCAAAGTAAACTGTACATCACCCTTTCAGGCACATTTCATCAGATCAGCCTTTTTTGTTTTTGTTTTTTTTTCTTTTGGCTGATTCATCAAACTTTTGTGTAGGATTCACGGCACTACATAAACACAAAACTCAAAGCTACTGCAAAATGGCAGTCTCAACATGCCTTATAGAAACAATTTTCTTGGAAGTTGCAGCACAGTTGGAATTGCATTTGAAATACTTTTGTTTCTCCCAATGTCAGTCTTTATGAGCATGCCAAAATAAGCATAATGTTGTTCAACCATCATTAATTCCTCCTATCCCAGAAGGAATAATTCCTGGAAATATTTTAGGACTCTGTGGCATGGAAGCTGTTTTTCAGTTTGCCCAGCTCTTAGAGGTTATTACTATCATGCAAGGTTTGCCAAGAACTAACAGGATTTTGTTTCTGTGGCTTTGCAAATGTTTTGATGAGAGCAGTAAGCCAAGAGAGGAATTGCTGATTCCAGTGGATAGTGATCTTAATTCATACTCAATAACTACAGTGACAAAGGCTCTACAAAACTCTTCATTGTACCACTCCTTGTATAAGTTTCAGTTATTGAAAGGCAGGGTTTTCAGTATCGTTAGATACAAACTATTGAAATGCACTATCACAGTTCAAATGTTCAGGAATGGTAAGCAATTAGCAGCCAGATCCTTTGCAAGCCACTTCCTTATCTACAGGATTATCAACAGTTATAAAGACTGGCTATGTTTCTTTGGAAACATTGCTCTGCAGAAGCTGATCATTTAAACACTTTACACCAGGTACTCACAGCCACTCTTGGTGGGTTCAGAATTATGTAGGAGGGACAGTTAAATTGTGAGACACTAGATCTGTTTCTTCTTATAGCAAGACAGTCCAGCTTAATTTGTGAAATCTTCATCAGCAGGAAATGCCTCTGATAATGAAACTGGTAGACTTATATATTGTGCATATAAACCACCAAGTATGATGCAAAACACTGCATAACAAGAAATCTGCATAACATTCAATGTTACAGTTGGCATTCTTGACTCAATAGAGGCTCAGTTCTGTTCAGAACTTCCTCTCCAATGAAGACAGCATGTGCAGTTTTAAGAGGCCTCACGTCCTTGTTTTGTGCTCTGGAAAGTCATAATTCAGCACGCCTGTCTTGAATCAGAAGGCTTTGCAAAAGTAGAGCGTGCATTCTCCCCTTAGTATTAAACAACTGAATTGATACTTCATCTTCTCACTGACAGAAGGTAGTATCTACTCCTACCTGGATGTGTCATGCAGGGGACAAACTATCTTTTTTGACAGCTGCTTAACAGCTTCCCTTCTTTTAAACCAGTTTCCTCAACTACTACCTAGACGTCCTCTCTGATTTCTTGTACCCCTCACTTTCTTCCCCCAGTCTCATCTTTTTTTTTTGCCAAGGTCTCTTTAACCATTTTACTTATCCCTGGATCCAAATATGGCATGGAGTTGACAGTTTTTCCAAATTAGAGAAGATTAGGAAGTAAAACCAGAACTACAATCTCTCCCACAAGCTGGACAGTGGATAATGGCAATATTTAAAATA
The DNA here is from genome assembly GCA_013396975.1 of Bucco capensis. NCBI lineage: Eukaryota > Metazoa > Chordata > Aves > Piciformes > Bucconidae > Bucco > Bucco capensis. The sequence goes on from VWZO01012103.1 coordinate 297,763, forward strand.
CTAGCAACCTACCTAATGTGTTAGGAATCCTTTGGCTTCAAGATATTTTGCTTTCTCTGCCTCATTATCACTGGAAACAGAACACAAGGAAAAAACTTCCATTGCTTCTTGAATTGAAACAAGTGAATTTGAAGTGTTAATAATTGTTTAAATATAGATAAAATGCATATTACTTCCTTTTGAACTCCAAAAGCAGGCAAGCAGCTGTGATAAAAAATTCCCATAGAACTTTAGTGCATGTTTTGGCCTCTCTTCAGATATAATTGCCATAAGTTTGGAAATAAACCCATGTGTTTACTTAGAAATGAACACATTAATAGCCACACATTTCTTCTACTGTGTATCATGCAACACTGTTTTTCAGACTTGCGTACCATTAAAACTTTTTAGGAGCTACAGCCCATTTTATAAGAATCCAGGTTGACTGGTAAAGACTTCTCTCTCTTGCTTGTTCTCTGTGGTTCAATGAAATCTTGCAGGAGTGCTAAGGCATCTGCTGACTACAGGTTGATCATTGCTCCAAAGTTTGTTGGTTGTGTAGAAAGATAGAAGTCTACTAGAGGGTAATTACAGCAATGACACTACACTACTCAAGCTTCCTCCTAACCCTCCAAGTGCTGTGTACTACTGTGCAGATGGCTACTGCAGATCCTCAGTATGGAAGTTTATAGCAGATGTGGCCTAACAAGGCCCACCCTATAAGCAGGGCTCATCAACCCAGTGCTGAGTTGTGACAGCTTTACTTCCAGTCAGCTGAGCAGAGTATGTTTGCATTGCATTGCATCTGCATGATGCTTCAGATAAAACAGGTGGACAATAGTCATAGGAAGTTCAAGTTAGACATACAATTCAGATTATATGGTTTTAGATTATTTGTTTTCTGAGGTTATCTTCTAAGAACAGGGAATGCAAGCTCCTAAAAATCCAGGTGTTCTGAAACATACCTTATTGTAGATCTAGAGCAGCCACTGTAAATATCATCCACTGTCAGCAAAGTAAAACCCAGGTGTTTCTAGTTGTTGTGGGGTTTTTTTGTGGTTTTCTGTTTTTTTTCCTTTAAACAGAAAGAATGTAAAACTGAAAAAAACCCACAGAAGTGCTCTTGTATGACACATATTCCAAAACTAAACAGTATCATTACACAAATGAGTATTACTTAGCAATACAGTTGCATAGGCTTTTGATTTCCTGCATGAGAATGAACCCATTCATTCTCATGCAGGAAATACTCAACACAGGAATCTGGCTATTACATCCCTTTCAGTATGCCAGTGTTGTGTACGTAGTAACACTGCTCAGCTGAACACACTGCAGGTAACAGCACACACTAATTTCTGCTGTGAAAGAACACTAACAGATCCCCTTTGGCTACATTTAGCAAAACCCACTGAAAAGGTTTGTTGCACATGTAGTATCACAGACATTCAGCGTTACACATCTGCCATCTTTTGGAGCTGACAAATTTCAGCAGATTTTGAGAAATCAGGTAAGCTGTAAGCAAATTCATGTTTAAAGCTCACTGTTCACAGTGTGCAGCTGCAACTGCAGCAACTGCAGGTAATGAATGCTCTCATACCAGAACTTCAGAAAGTTATGGCCCAAGACTAATGGGAAATGGAAGAAAAATTCTGAACTCTGATATTAAAGGGGAAACACACTGCTATGAAACATCTTGGCCTTGAAATACACATTTTTATTCTATGGTGTATTATTAGCTTTATGGCAATTTCCTTGGAAATGAATTGTCGGTCAAGTAAACAGTTCACATTTTCAAAACAGCACTTACCAGGGTATATCTTAATGATTGTGTTCAACCTGGCAATTTTGCTACAATCACACTTTTCTTCTGTTGTCCACATGATAAGTTACTCTGTACCATATAGCTATGACTCCTCTCTTTTCTTCAAGCACAATTGTTATACTTATGTTGGATTTTAACAAGTTCACATGCTCAAAGATATTTTCCTAAAAAAAAACCCCATGTATCAAGTCACACACCAACATGGAAATTTTAAAAATAGTAATAAAATGGTTGTTGTCCTTACAGACTACCATCCTGCTAAGCCAATAACCTCTCTGCAAAATAAGAAGAGAGGGCCAAACATAACTCTTGGCCAAGTTAGTGCAATTCTGTTGACTTCAACAGCAATGAATCTGCTCTGTGAGATTTGTTTTGTATAAAAGCTTCCTTGGAAGGTTAATGGAAATCAAGCTTTCAATCTAGTCTAGATTTTCAAAAGGGACAATTTATCCTTTATCAGTGGGCAAAAATGACTTTTCCAGTGTATTAATCAATTTCTGTTTCATCCATGCTTTGAAGTTTCGGTACCATTCTAAAAGCTTTTTTCTCCGTTGAATCTTCTCTTGCAAGCTCATTTTTTTTTCTTTCTCTAGAACAGCAGGAAGCTCTTTCCAGTTTTTAATAAAGATAAATGGAGCCCCCATGGTTTTTAATAATTGCAGTGGAGCACTGTGATACATTGATGAATTTCCACAATCACCTGGTGTCATTACATCTTCTACAACAGGCAGAGATCCATATGAACAAGCTTCATAAATTCTATAGCATTCTGTATTTATTCCCACTGGGCATAATGTCAGATCACTCTGCAGCAAGGCATCTTGATAGTTTTTTAAACTTTTATTTGTTTCTTGAGGCTGCCACCTAGGAAAGCAAAGGGATTGAAAATTAACATTTTTCCCATAGGCACTACAATGAAAAAAACAGAGATACACTTTAATTTCAATTATTTATAAACCTGAAAATGCTGTCAATAGAAGAATTTTATATTACACATACAATCAACAGGTTTTTACTTCTAGTCTTAAGTATTCTTAAAGAGTCTTCTAAAAATTCATTGAGAATGCCACTGTTAAAAATAGATTGTAACACTTTTTAGATATGGTCCTTTTAGGAAATTAGTAATACTTAGAACTGTAAGAGGCAAATTGAAATACCATTTTAAATCTTCTGCATGACTTGGATGATGCATATGTCAATTTACTTCACAGCACAGTTCAGAATTACACTTACTCAACAGACTTTCTAATGATTTTTTTTTGCCTCAAGTACTTCAAATCAGTAGAGGTTTGCTCTTCAAAAGTTAGGATGTGAAGCAAGCCATTAACCTGAATCATCTGCCTCAAGTGCCTCAGAATGTCTATGAGATAAGAGTTTGTCACAAATACAATTCATCTCCTGAGATTCTTCACTGGGATAGCTTAAATCCAGTCTCTTATATGGAACACAAAAAATACAGCTTTTTCTTCTACTATGATATTAATACACACAAGACGTAAGACAAATACTTTTTCTCCCACCACAATCAAATGCATATAAGAAAAATGATGATCTTTATATGCAGTATACATAGGAGATTTTTCTATGTATTTAAAAATATGCTTTATGTAAAATACAGTGACAGAAAGGCCTTTATGTTATGAAGAGCTACACAAAGAGTATCAGGAATGTTCTGTTTTAAAGATGACTGATTACCTTTATTTGTACTATTTTTAACACTCAAGAAAGGATTGGTAATACTGAAATAGGCAAAAAAAATCTATATATTTTAATGAAGTAAATCAAAGTCTTACTGTTCTCTGGCTGCAATCCAGCAAAGTTTGTCAAACCCATCCTGCTTCAGAATTTCCATTAGGGTTTCCCTAGAAGAATTCTTATAAACTGTTCCTAAGAAATTACACAGATAGGATCTTGGATCACGTAGCATTGACCAGCTGGGTTCTACAACTGGAAAATTTCTGTAGCTGTAAAAACAATGTATACATTAGACAACTAACTTATGTCAAAGAAAAAACATCTGGCACCATTTCATCTTTACTGAAGCAGATTAAACCCACCTATTTGTTGCCAATTCACATCTATAAACACAGACAGACCCAGAAGCAAACCAGTTCAAGTGCTGTCCTAGAAGTTGGTCTCTATTCCCTTTGGCCCCACCACTCTCTTCAGAGACTTTTCAGAATAGTTATGTCTTGTTTTGACAGCAGAGATATTATGCATGCATGTTACAAAATATACTTGAGAAGTATGCTTTTCCAAAAGCAGCTGGTTTTGATGCAACTGCTAGTTTTGACTGAAATGATCAGGTTAATGGTAACTATGGAATTTAAGTCTCAGCTACCTTAATCTCTGGGCATGCTTATCAATTGAAAATACCATTGCTAATCTCTCAAAGGAAAATCTCACTTTGACCTGAGTGGACTTCATTAATCTAATCTTTTGGCTATTAAATAGCTTTGTCATACAAACTTGTCTTTATGGACTCAACAAAACCAAAGCAAAGTCCTGAGATCCAATGTCCTCTGTACACCATCCTTTTAGACATGTTTTCAACACGTTAGGCATTTTTCTTTTTTTGATTGATTACCCAAATCTTACATCACTGACTTTGGTCAGCATGACAGTCAGTGAAACACTTGTCACCTTCATCTTTGCATCTCAAAACTCAACTTCTTTCTGCTCAGGAACTTCCCATGCCATGAAGTCTCTGACACCATCAAGAATCCAAATTTAGTGTATTTCAATGACACTGTGAGCAAGTTCAAGCCATGTATAAAAACGCCATACAGTTTTCCAGTTAGCTCAATACAGGATATTGAATCTGAATTCAACACAAGATCTGTATTCTTTTCATCTTATATTACCATAAGTAGCTAAACCACTATTAACTGTTAATAAGAAGTAAAAATGCATCTAATTGAACCAAACCTTTGCCTACATAAACAGTTTGAGCAGCAAGTGTAACAACGTTTTTGTGAGTAAGCAGTTAGGACAGCTTATGTTACTGTGATACTGGAGTACAGCAATTCCAAATGGGAGGCATACAATTTCCTTTTGAGAGCCTTAAAAGTGGTTAAAGAAAGTACCACCAGTTCCATCCCTTTCTTTTCCTAAATAAGGAGTAGCTGGAACTTAAACATAAGTATCTTTTAAATCCCCATGTCACTGGTACATGTAACACCAGCCATTATGATAAATCTCAAGAGAAAATCTAATGAAGAAAAGATAAACAAACAGAAAACATCACCAGACACAGGTTCAGTTTTTAAAAGCTAAATCCTAGCATTCTTTTCCTCTTATCATTTTTATAGCTAAGTGCAATTTCCAAAGATTCCAACACCTTACAGGGTATTGTTAATAGGCTCATGTTCTAAAGTTTACTTACTTTAATTGTTTTGGTTATCAGTAGTAACATTCAAATGTACATTCCATACTGCATGCATAACAATTCAATTTCAATTGCAATCTGTCACTATAGTACTTACGTAGCTACTCCTAAAGGCCACTGGAAAATATCTTCTTCATTTACCAATGCATAGTCGTATGTAACAAAGAGTAGATTTACAAATCCTCCATTTCTTTTCAGGTATGGTTGAATCCATTCATTGTTGCACTGCTCATTTCCAAGCAGCACAACTGCTACATGATATATTTTGTGAGTCTCGATTAATGTTTGTGCGTAATGCAACCACTGAGTGGCATAAGTGATCTTTGCTTTTTCTCTTCCATTCAGAATTAGCACAACATTTTCAGCTTCAACTGAGAAGTAGCCAGGAACTACAGATGGACCTGTGATGAAGCTGTGAAACCAAAATACAAACAGTAAACACCCTTACGACAAATTAGTGGCCTTAATCCTTTAATCCTTACTACTTGATCTGGACTGCAGAACTTTTTGTCTTCAATAAAGTAAATGCAATACAGTGCAAAGTAACTGTGCAACTGGAACCACTTCTGTTGTTAGTATAACAGTATCTACAGCTTAACACAGAAATAAAGCTGCCTTCATCTTTATTCTGGAATAAGAAGACTGACTCAAAAGAAAATAAGGGTTTTTGTCAATAAATTGGAACTACTACCATATCCAAATATCAAACTGTGAGTACCAAGAGGTACCAATTTAACTTACGTTGCTTGTGTGACCCAGGTCAAACAAGCACAAACATTTTAAGTAGAAAATTGCATTTCTAGGTCTTGTACAATGTATTTAACAGAGGAATTTCAATCATGCAGCAATATCATTAAAGCACTAATCATGCACAAGTATCTGACAACAGCCCTTTATGAACTGCAGTGAAGCAAACCGGTGTTTGCCAGCTCCTGCTCTTCAGGTAACTGCTATGTTAACAGACTGATGACTGAATTCAAAGAATTAGGTATTACACAATTTGGGAAAGAGTAGAAGGGGAAAAAACTAGCACTCTCCAGAGTGAATTAAGTGTTAGTTTTCTCAGTCTGCTGCATTACTACAGTTTTTTCAGCTACCAGTAAAAAAATGAAGTTTAACAGCACAAAATTACAGTGGGGAAAAAAAGAAACACTATGGAAATCCAACAGGTTAAGAATAAAAACAGTGCTAAAGTCGAGAGAAAATAACTGTAATCAGTCAAGTGACAGACTCATTAAATGCAGCAAATTATTTTCATATTATAAAACTGAAAAGCAAGGGCTTAAAAAAAAAAATCCTCACATCCATACCAAGAAGACAATCTATCTGGTATAGTGTCACTGATTTCTATAGCTACTAAGATTTTAATTCTGGAAACAGAAAAGTCCCTTTTCACAAAGGCACTGGTCCCTAGCCAAAGAATGTGTTGCAGCTTGTCTCCAAATTTGTGAATGGAAAGCTCTATTGCTCTGCTAAGGAGACTACCAAGATGCTTCTGCATCATTCATAGTCGATTCACTAATCTTGCAGGATCAGGTGATATCTGCAGACAAGGAATATAGCTACCTTTTTTAAAGAGTGTATAATTTCATCTATTTCCTTAGATGTACGACAGACTAGTAATTGTTATGTTTAAATCAAGCCTACGAGTCTTTCTAGAAAACATTTTTTAATCACTTATGAAGGTGATGTAGGCATTACTGAAGAGGTTCTAGGGCCTGTACCATGTACACAGTCAGATACATAGATAAACAGTTCAAAATGATAAAAAACTTTTGTGATCACTTTAAAAAAGCCCTTTCAATTCACCATCACATATTTACTTCAAACATTATCTGCAAATTTCAACTAAAACTCTATCTTATTCTGTGAGGAAAAAACACCTTTCTGAAGCAATACACTTTTCAGAAGTTAAATTCACTTAAGTTTGTCAATTGACTTAAATCTGTCATCTATGCTTGAAAAGAAAACTTTTTGAACAGACAGAATCTGGTGCAAGTGACCAAATGTTGTAGGAGAGCTACTACTGCAGACTGGCAAACTGGTCAAATAGATGAAAAATCCTTCAGCTTTCACTGTATCTGTTCAGAAAGTCTTAAAAATGGTATTACATAGAACTTGAAAGTTCTGTATCATTCACCAAATAATATCACAGAATCACAGAACGCTAGGGGTTGGAAGGGACCTAGAAAGATCATCTAGTCCAACCCCCTGCCAGAGCAGGATCACCTAGACGAGGTCACACAGGAATGTGTCCAGGCAGCTCTTGAATGTCTCCAGAGAAGGAGACTCCACAGCCTCCTGGGCAGCCTGTTCAGTGCTCCGTCACCCTTACTGGAAAAAGTTTCTCCTCGGGTTAATACTAAACCTCCTGTGGTCCAGCTTGCTCCCATTCCCTCTTGTCCTAACATTGGATGACATTGAGAAGAGCATGGCCCCCTCCTCCTGACACTCACCCTTAACATATTTATAAACATTCCTGAGGTCCCTTCTCAGTCTCCTCCAGGCTGAAGAGAACCAGCTCTCTCAGCCTGTCCTCCTAGGGCACATGCTCCACTCCTTTAATAATCTTGGTGGCCCTGTGCTGGACTCTCTCCAGCAGCTCCCTATCCTTCTAGAGCTGAGGGGCCCAGAATTGAACACAGTATTCCAGGTGGGGCCTCACCAGGGCACAGTAGAGGGGGAGAATAACCTCTCTCAATCTGTGCATTTAACATATTCTTCAATTTTCCAGTATATCTTTTCTTAAAGTTAATACAACTGAAGGAAACATCATGCACCTAGTACCTGAAATATGATTTCCCTGCTTTTTGGCTTCCTTGTCTCCACTGTGCAGTCACATCAGCTGGCTCCAGGTGTCCTCCAAAAATATGTTGCCAAAGGTAAAGCCCTACATAAATGAAAATATGATGGAGAAGTTGAATGCACTGATCTTGCCCACTCTATACTCCTAGCAAATAAAATAATTCTGGGAAATGAAAAAGCATAACAATGTAAGAGCTTGTGAAAGAAATGTCAGAACTTCTTATATAGCATAGGCTTTGCTTCCCAAATTCTGTATGACTTTGAATTGGTGAAGATGAATTTTTCACACACACTGGAGCATTTAAAAAGATGCTTGGGCTGTCAAAATAGCAGTAGATGGAAGATATACCACAGCACTGTTTCTCTTAGTATCTCCTTCTGGTTCACATACCACTTAAAAATGAGCAAATATTAATCAGTATTTTAAGGACAAGCATACTTCTCTTAAGCTTTTGTGAAACACATCAAAGTTTTGTAATGTAATGAATCACCATGTAATATACTAATGTGTTTACAATGCTACGTGAAAGTTCAACTCAAGACAGAAATTTTACACTTTCAAAAAAGCTAAAATAAGAACAATTATATGTCTTTAGTAGTAGTTAAAAGAGCTTGAGAGGACCCCTAGTTTATGTGGAGAGGAAGCTCTGTGTCTTCCAAGTTCATCTGTGGCAGTAGTACTGCAGTACAGAAAAAGCCTTATTTCTCACTGTGCAATGCTTTATTTCATGAAGTGTAAATGTGACAAAAATAAGTATTCTGGTTTAGCCAAGTAAGAGGTCTGTCCTTGTGTTGTATTGTAAACTAGATTGAATCAAAAAAGTAACTCTGTTTCTCTGCTATTTGAGCCACTTACCCTAACAGATGTGAAAAGCAGCCTTGAAAAGACCTGATACAAAGGAACTAGATTCTAACTACTCTTATATAGCTATTAACATAAATTTGAGTTAACAGCTATCACTTCCTTAATGCTCTTCGTGTATAGATATCCATATTATTTAATCATGTACATAAATTTTAGTAAGTAAAAAAAAGGGCAGGAAAAAAAAGTGCTATCTTGGAAAGGTTAAGTGATTAATAGAAGTTGATTACATCTGCTTACCAATTGCTGCTTTGCCCCAAATCTGTACGCTAAGACTGGTTTGTTCTAGGTGAGATCTTGCATTTTTTATCAGCTTAAGATTAGCTTCATATCTCTGCTGAGCAGCAACCAGTTCCTTTCTCTCATCTTCTTCCCACGGATTCCACTCTTCATTTCCCAAGGCAACATGACCTAAGAAACCCAAAAGCGTAATTTACACAAAAAGAACAGATTGACAAGTTTAGAAAACTGACAAGTTTTCTTGAATACTGACTTTCAAGCAGCACCTTACAACCCTCCCTCCGCGCCAGGCCGGGCACACCTCCTGCCCTCCCGCCGCCCAGTGTCTTACGAAGAAATGGCCGCCGCCAGGCCTACACTGGCGGCGGCTGAAGGTCTCAGTCTCTTGCCCCGCTCTCCTTCAAGGGCTGCCTCTGGGCCCCCTTCTCCGTGGCGCTACCAAGCAGAAGTGCTGGGGGCGACACGCTTCCCTCGGCCTGCTCCGGGATTTCCAGGCCGGGGGCAACAATGAGTGGCGGAGGCGCCGTAGCTCACCCACGCCGAGGCCTCTCTTGCGCAAGCTGGAGCTAACAAACCACGTCGGCCTCGCATCAAACCTGCCGCTTCCCATCCTCGCAGCTGCACCGCCGGTCGCGGCTATGCCAGCCCGCCCGCCCGCCCGCTGCAGAGCAGCTCGGAGCCCCCCGCTGCTGCTCTCACCTCGCGAGCCGCGGCGGCCCCGGTGCGGCGGGCGGGGAGCGGCCGGGCGGGGAGCGGCCGGGCGACGGGGCCGCAGAAAGACGGTGTAGGCCGCGTAAAGGGAGAAGAGACCGTAAGCGACGATCAATGCGGAGCACAGCCGCTTGCGAGCACCCCGCATCCCGCCCGACGCGGGCGGAGGCCCCGGTGGGGGGCGCCGTGTGGCGGTGGTGGCGGCGGGAGCCGCGCCCGCTGGGGCGGGAGGAGCCTCCGTGCCCGGCGCTGGGCTTCGTCCGTCGCTGAGAGCCCCCCCTTCCATGACCTGCCTGTGCTCCAGCAGCTCCCCACCGAGCACTGCCGTTATAGCAGTACACGGTGAATGCATGTAGACACTTGTCCCGTAGCGGCTCGGCGCCTCCT
>VWZO01012110.1:277-20571 GCA_013396975.1 Bucco capensis
GCACTTGTGAGGCCTCATCTGAAGTACTGTGTTCAGTTCTGGGTCCCTCATTATAGGAAAGACATTGAGTGCTGGAGCATGTCCAGAGGAGAGCTACCAAGCTTGTGAGGGATTTAGAGAATAAGACGTGTGAGGAGAGGCTGAGGGAGCTGGGCATGTATAGTTTGGAGAAGAGGAGGCTGAAGGGGAACCTCATTGTCCTCTACAACTACCTGAAAGGAAGTTCTATGAGTCTTCTCATAGAATCATAGAACAACCTGAGTTGGAAGGGACACACGAGGATCATCAAGTCCAACTCCCGTCAGGCACAGGACAAACCCCAAGGTCACATGAGGTGAGCAAGGGCATTGTCCAAGTGACTGTTAAACTCTCCTTAGTAACTAATGACAGAAGCAGATGGAATGGTCTGAGGTTGTGGCAGGGGGGCTTTAGATTGGATATTAGGAGGAAGTTCTTCACAGAAAGAGTGGTGAGGCACTGGAACAGCCTTTGCAGGGAGGTGGTTGAATCAACATCCCTGAAGGTATTTAAGAAACATGTAGACGTGGTGCTCCAGGACATGCTCTAGTGGCAGGCATATAGCAGAGCTTGGGATGGTTTGTGTGTTTTGTTTTTTCTTGGGATCTTTTTTGTTTGTTTATTGTTGTTTATTGTTGTTTGTTGTTGTTTTTTTGTTTGACTCAGTGACCTGAGAGGTCCTTCCTAACAATAAATATTCTGTGATTCTATGTATTAGCACAATATAACCTTTGTCACATCTGTCTAGACTGATTCTTACATTGCAAGAGGAAGTGTCTGTGGTAAGTCAAGTCATTCTTTCAAAGTTGCCAACATTAGCTAGTAAAATACCTCTTTATATCTGCAAATGATACTTAGATGAGGAAGTGCCCTGATACTTTCATGGTATTGACACCAGGGAAATTAGGCCCAGACATAGAGCAATTTCTTACTTAGAGGAAGCAAGATGACACAAGTCTTCCCAAGATGATCTAGTCTATCTGTTTCCACAGACCCACAAAGTAGTTGCCACTACCACTCATACCTGTGAAAGATTCTTTTTGATATTATATTTTTATTAGATTCTTTTACAACAAGTAGTTAAATGAAAGACTAAGTAATGCTGTTTCTGGTATCCTGGTGGTCTCCAAAGGGTTATGGAATAGAGTAAAAAGTAGCTGTAGAGATATTTGTGACTGAATAGCTACGTGCACTTAGGCTCAAAAACAAACTCGAGGGAGCTGGAGGGGAGGGTCCAAGATAGTGAAGACTATATCTGAACTGTTGCATGCTACACTAAGGTCTGAAACCATTTATCTATTATCTAGTCTTCTTACCAGAAGAAGGTCATATGATTATTTTTAAATAAAACTTTTTTTTCTTAATTCATAAAAATTGAAGTTTTTGGGAAGACGGAGTTGATCGTAGAAGTCCTCCTTCTCCCAAGAGGCAAAGCGGTGCTCTGTTAAACAAAACCAGAATTTCAAGTGACTTCTCAAATGTTTGTATGAAAAAAGGGATACTCACGGCTGTTCTCTGAGGACTGTAAGAGTAACACAACAAAAATTGCACTGAGTGCAGGAGTTATTCTAAAGGGAGTGAATAAGCATCTTCTGCAGACTACGCATTATAAGCAGCAGTTCCAAAGGGAACATAACCTCCACTTCAGTGCTCTCTCAGCTGTTTATTTCCTTTGCCTACTGAACTGAATGATCTCACTTGAAGTGAGATGACAGCTGCATTCTTGTTTTTCCTGGAAACCTCTGTAGTTAGTGGATGTGGAAACAGAGTGGCAAATACAAAGAAATGTGTTTGTTGTAGCTTCCTGTGAGATGCTTCTATGATTTTCACAACCACCATCTCTTCCTTTAATTGATAGCTCCTTTCCAGCTTAATAATGATAGCTGCATGCCCTCTGTTTTACAGACAGAAGATGCAGACAGAGGGAAGCTAGAACTCACAGTAATATCCACATAACAAGTATCTGTGATACAACAAGGCGCCAAATACAGGTCCCCCAGGATCCTCTGCTATAAACTCTCCATCCTTCTTCAGAGTCAAAAATAATAAGGCAATCCTCCAAGTCAGACGTGTTGAAACAGTCAAGAAGAATTTTGCTGGAGGCTGAGCAGAAAATAAAACCCTGCTGGTGCCAGACTCCAGCCATGCAGCTGAGATAGATACCAGCAGGATTCACCAAACTGTAGACTAAGACTTAAATCTCAGGAAATCTTTGGTTAAAAACAGTCGATGAGTTCTTTGTTTTAGGGTAGGTGAAGTCCAAAAGATTTTGCTCCTTGGAATAATCTATCTCTGCACTTGTGCTATATTGGTACTACAGGAGGCTGAAGGAAAAGTAAAGGGAAAAGAGACACTTATCTGAACATCAAAATAAAAGAGAATTTTTCCAGAAAACTGCAGAAGTTGATGCACTGCGTTTCAGCAAAGCCTATTTCAATCACTGTACACATTTCATTTATACCAAGGGCTCATTTGGAAATACTTGTATCGGTGCTTCACATAGAAAATAAAGTTTTTCAATTTTGAAAAAATAATTTCCTTGGGGAAGACAAAAAAACCCCAACCAAAATTAATTGTGAGAGATGTTGTCACAGCCTGAATGTACTGATGTCATCTGACCTAATATTTTCAGATGAAAAAATCACCAAGAATTGAAACACTGAAATGCTCACTCATAGGTGTCTCCCAGAAAAGCACATTGTTTTTCTGTTAAGAATTAAGGCTCTATGTCTTTATGGCTTATGTTTCAACAAAGGATTTCAGTGATGGAAGTGGAATTTCAAGATGAGGAGAGTCATAGTGAAGCTGGTTAAAGTCAGAGATCCAGCAACTTTGTGTTCTTACCTTTAGGCTATTCCCTAGATGTGAGAAAACTTGCATGAAAAACAGCAACACAGGTAGATAAAACTCTGTCACAGTAAGATCAGAGCAAATTGTTTAAAGTAGACTCCTCTTTTCAAATAACAACATTTCTACAGGGGAAAAAATAAAAAAGATAAGCACTGGGGATGCACGAAATATTTTCCTTGCAGGAGCAGTGATTTTGAGATGATCCCTTGTTGTAGGACTGGTGTTGCTGGGAAGCAGGGGGAGGTATTTAATGTCTCCTTGCCCTGCTGACTGATCTGCAATGAACATTTGTTTTATATAGAGTGAAGGAGTGTGGCTCGCAGGAGGCATACGAGTGTCAGCATGGCACATTTCTTCCAGTTTTGAGCTGCCATTCTGCCTGCTGGTAGTCTATAAAATTGTAAAACCTGTGATTTCCTCTGTTTTACGCAACTTTGTCCCCAAGGTCTCTCATGGACACTGTGTTTGGCCAAGAAAAATGGGCCTGAAAGAAATAGATCTTTGTGTTTTGTTTGTTTTCCCTGGCATTAAATGGCTCCAATATATGGAGGTACCATGACCAGGTTTTGAACCTCATTCTGTGTGATTCGTCTCACTTGGATTCCTCTGCTCTGTCCAACATAACCCTTATAGCTGCAGCTGTAGACCTGACTAAGGTGGATTTGGTCTAGATTGTCATGACAGTCCAGTAGTTCAGAATATTCAGACCATGTGTGTAAAAGTCCTAATGCATGTAAAAAACCGCAAATCTGTACTGAATACTGTCCCCAACACCTTCTGCTCTCTTTTGCACATTTTCCAACTTGTCATGGATTGACATCCTTGACTCCCTATTAGACTGAACCTGAAAGGAGACATGTGAGCTCTACAGACTGGCCCTCCTGCAGGGACTAAGGACTGAACTCTTGCTGGTAGCAATGTGGAGACATGAACTTGCTATGAAGGAAAGGGCCAAGGAACTCAGGAATGATTACAGCTTTCTTTTCACAGAGACAAAAATCTAATAGCATCTTTCTAGTACCTAAAGGGGGATTATAAGAAGGGGAGAAACTGTTTAGCTGGTCAGATTGTAACAGGACAAGGGGGAATGATTATAAACTGAAGGAAGGGAAGTTTAGATTGGAGATTAAAAGGAAGATCTTTACGCAGAGGGTGGTTAGGCACTGGAACAGGTTGCCCAGAGAGGCTGTGGATGCCCCATTCCTGGAAGTGTTCAAGGCCAGGCTGGATGCAGCCCTGGGCAACCTGGTCTAGCAGCATCCCTGCCCATGGTAGGGGTGTTGGAACTAGATGATCTTTAAGGTCCCTTCCAACCTGGCCATTCTATGATTCTATGATTCTAAATTTACTAATGTCTCTGAAGGGGCCTAAGGAATCCTATCTAAGCCTGGCTTCAGGCAAGAAAGATTCCCTCTCTTTCTACTCAGTAAATATTTCTCCCTTTCTCCTTTATTATAATGTGTAAATGCAGTCACTGTTTCGGAAGTACTTCTATCCCAACCTCTTTAACAGCAACATGCAGCTTTTTCTTTTAAAAAATGACATAAACATCTTCCTTTTCATCAGGTAGGAGGGATGATAGAAATATCTTCTCCATATCTTTTTCCATAGCCTAGATAGCTCAGACCCAGGAATGAGTCTTGATCTCTCACATCATATGCTGGAAAAAGACCAACACAGCTCCTGGAGATGATGATATCTGATAACACCTTTTCCAGGAAAGGTGGACCTCTGACACTCAGACCTCCACTGCACTATAGGTTTCTTTATATATCCTTCCATTCCAACATTAATGACCTAGTACCTTCATTGATATGAAATGATATATTTTACATATAAAACTAAAAACTGAGATGACAATTTTGATTCTTTTGTTCACTGTAATAGAAGAATCAGAAGGGCTTTTCAGCTTGAATTCAAATGTTGTATGTCTGCCTTGTTAAGTCAGTCATATCTGAGGTAAATCTGTACACAGGATCTTGAAGAGAAGTGGACAATAAAATCAGGTGGATTTTATGAACTAACAGGTCCCCCTTGACTGACAATAGAGTCCAGATTAGAAGAGGTCAAAAGTTCTACCCTATCTAGAAATAAGTCAACTGAAAGTCAAATCTGCACAGTTCTGTGTTCCTTCAGTGTGCTAATCTTGACTTCAGGCCAGTGGCCAGCTTTGAAGGATGTTGGCTTTAGATTTTTTCAGGTCTTCTAAACACACTGCTGTGTGGCTTCACTTTCTTTGCTTCTTCATTTTTTGATTTGTCATTCTAAGAATATCAGAACAATGTGTTGAATAACATTTTAAAATTTGTCTTCATACCCTTAAGTGGATAGATGTGCAAAGGTTTGCAAGTCTAATCCTGCTGGAAGCTTGCTTTGTTGGAGAAGCACCTTCTTTTAGCAATGTCTGTGAGTACATGTGTAATTAGAGGATCAGATACGCATGATTTTTCTTCTCAGCAGGTAGGTTGTCACTGTAGATAGTGTATAGTTCCCCATTTCTATGTCCCTAGTAGAAATGTCACTCACTGTAATTTTCCTGCAGAAAAAAAAACAAGCCACTTGCATACCTCAGCCAAGTCAATAGATACTCAAAACTGACAAGAAGTCCTAAGTCAAATTCTAGACTTTCTTTTCCGATTCCTTCTATGCATAGTACAGAATATAAACTTGACATTACCAAGCTGACTTGTATATTAGTATTTTGCCTTGATAGTGTATTTGCTCAAATTATAGCCATGATACCTAAGGACTGTTCTTCAACACTATCATCATCTATAGAATAGAAAGACATCTTTTTAAAAAACAAATCTTGAGGGAAAAAGTAAAGGACATTAAAGGAACAGTATGTTCTGTTTCGCAGTTCTTCTTTCCCTAAAGAATAATTCCATATATTAAAAAAGCTCAGTTTGGAATTATGTATGATCAGATAATCTCATCACAACTCTGTTTTACCTTTTTGCAACTTTTCATACCACTAGTGTAAGCTTTTCTGAATGATAATACTTTTTCTACTTTCTCATATTGCTGTGTCCATTTACATGTCTGCAAAATTAATTTATAGCAAATCATCTAGTACAAGACAACTGCAGTGTGATGTAAGTTCATGGAAGGCTCAGTCCTAGACAACAACTCACTGTATCAGGAGTCTTAGAAAGAGCAAAAAAAATTATGGAGCCACTCTTTCTTATTTAGTCTCACATAACCAACTTAACTATTGATCAGCTTTATACCGACAGACTCTAGGGTCTCCTGTTTAGTAAGGACTTGTAATACATTATAAAAGATTCTTGTTGCAAACATTTGTGTTTTATCCATTTTGAGGGATTTCTGCACTCTCCCTCTCTTTCAGGGCTGTTACATCTATTACAAAGTTACTGTCCTGTAATGGTTTAAAGATCTTACTGTTTGGTTACATGTTTGGAAAATAAGAAAATAAGCTAGGGAAATCTAGCACAACTTTTGTTTAATATTTCCCATCTTCTACAGAGCTGTCCCATATTTACCTCCAGACGTAAGCATTAGAGCATCTAGTGCTCACATCAGTCTGATTACTGTGTACCCTCAACAAACATTTTGGGAAAATAAAATAGGAATTCAGAGAAGCTCTTGGTGTCATTATACTTTTGAGCTCTTGAAAATAGTAAAAATGTAGCCAGAATGGTTTAAGACATGACCAAGTCACAAGGAATGAGCTGCTAGACATCCCTCAAAGATAAAGTAGCTTCTCCTTTCAACAGGCATGAAAAGACTCCCTAACTGCAGATGACTTATTTTATCCCACATCTGGAATTCTGCATCTTCTATTTGCCCTTTGACTGTAATTTTCATTCGTCTCAAACCACCTAGGAAGTGTAATGAACTTTTTTTCTTGTTGGATTTCTGGGTTTGTTTTGTTTTTTTCTTTGGAGGGGGGTTATAGGAGGTTAGGTCCTATTTTTCATGCTAGGAAAGCATGGTACATGAGCTCTTATCTCCTATCAGATATAACCCCTCGTAAATTATTCCTGAGTACGCAAACTTTGTAAAATTTTAACCTCTCTGAAATTAGTTATGTCCTTTCTCACAATAAAGAAGGGATTTAGGATTGCCCATGTAGAACTTCAACTTATACCTGAGATGAGGTGGATCAAGATACAAGGCTAAAGTCTCAGATGGTATCAGTCCAGCTGTATGCACTGCAGGGGGTTGTGCTTTTGCAGTCCTGCTGAAAATCTGGTCTAACTGTGGTAAAGTATCACAGTATGTTAGGGATTGGAAGGGACCTAGAAAGATTATCTAGTGCAACCCCCCTGCCAGAGCAGGATCACCTAGACAAGCTCACACAGGAATGTGTCCAGGCAGGACTTGAGTGTCTCCAGAGAAGGAGACTCCACAACCCTCTTGGGCAACCTGTTCCAGTGCTCCGTCACCCTCACTGTGAAAAAGTTTTTGCTCAGGTTAATACTAAACGTCCTGTGGTCCAACTTGCTCCCATTGCCTCTTGTCCTAACATTGGATAACATTGAGAAGAGCCTGGCTCTCTCCTCCTGACACTCACCCTTAACATGTTTATAAACTTTAATGAGGTCCCCTCTCAGTGCACTCTTCTCCAGGCTGAAGAGACCCAGCTCTCTCAGCCTGTCCTCATAGGGCAGATGCTCCACTCCTTTAATAATCTTGGTGGCCCTGTGGTAGACTCTCTCCAGCAGCTCCCTATCCCTCTTAAGCTGAGGGGCCCAGAACTGGACACAGTATTCCGGGTGGGGCCTCACCAGGGCAGAGTGGAGGGGGAGAATAACCTCTCTGGATCTGCTGGCCATGTTCCTCTTAATACATCCTAGGATACCATCCTAGGGCCTCTTGGGCACAAGGGCACATTGCTGCCTCAGGGTCATCCTCCTATCCACCAGGACTCCTAGATCTTTTTCCCCAGGGCTGTTCTTCAACAGATCAGTTCCTAACCTGTACTGATAAATGGGGTTGTTCTTTCCCAGATGAGGTACTTTTTACTCACCCTTGTCAATTTGCATTAAGTTTCTCCCTGCCCATCTCTCTAGCNTACCCCTTCATCCAGATCGCTGATGAATATATTGAATAGTACTGGACCCAGAACTGACCCCTGGGGCACATCACTACTCACAGGCTTCCAGTTAGATTCTGCTCCACCGACCACAACTCTCTGGGCTCTGTCTTTCAGCCAATTCTCAATCCATCTCACAGCACACTCTCCCAATCCATACTTCTGAAGTTTGGCAATGAGGATACCATGTGAGACAGTATTGAAAGCTTTGCTAAAGTCAAGAAAACCCACATCCACTGCCTTCCCCTCTTCTATCCATCTAGTTATGCCATCATAAAAGGCTATGAGATTAGTCAAGCAGGACTTCCCCTTACGGAATCCGTGTTGACTACTTGTGATAAGCCTCATTTCCTCCAAATGCCATAGCATTGTGAAAAATGGCACTCAATTTTAACTTCATGGGCACAGAAGATTTTTCCCAAAGCAGGAATAACCTCTGACGTATTAACATCCATCCATTATCTGATTGTTCAAGTAGAACAAGATGTTAACACAAGCATTGTGCAATATGATAGGGAAGCATTGACACTCACTGTTTGTGTGATGGATTTTGTACTCTGTTGCAAAACTTCATTTATTTTGTATCTGTAACAAAAAAATAAATTCATATCTGCCATCTTTCAATGGACTAAGCAGGAAACAGAAATCTGAGGCAGATGTTTGGCTGTCTCCACATAAATACATTTACACATAAGATACTTCATGACTTTCTTGAACTACTGTGAGCTGGCTGTAAGGTAGGATGCATTCATCTAATAATTCCATCTCTGTTTTGTGATGTTTGAAAAGAAACCTTTTTCTTCCTTTCTGTTCAGTAAACATGGAAATAACCTTTGCTTTAAGAGCTGGTCTTTATTTATAATATTTAAAATGAATCTCCAAATATGAATATAGCCTTCTTCATAACCAATATCAGTCTTAACAGGAACAATTTTAAAACTTGGAACTTTAACCTTATTAAATATACTTTTTATTATCTTTGTACACTTTTTATTTCAAAAGTGTTTTTGATTGCCATGCTACTTCTTATGGAAAAAAATATTTTGTAACCTGAATAGATTATTTATTTTTCCTTATTATTCTTCTCTATAAGGAAAATATTAGAAAATATTTTTAATATTTTAAAATATTAGAAAACCTCTGAAAGAAAAAATATCATTTTATTTGTGCATGCAGATTATGCAGTTCTGAATATAAGATTTTAAGGGAGGTGTTGTGGCTTTGTTTTTTCCCGTCAAAGAGAATGAGTGTCAATGGGTGTGTCAGACAGTCTAACACATGAATTTGTGACTTTGTGCTCCTGTATGCCAGTGGTGAGGTTGTTTAGTGCATGCTTTGAGAGTTGATTTTAAAGGTCTTAGAGTCTACTTTAATAATTCATGCTGATTCAGCAGGGGATGAAGATGCTTGACATGTTAAATGATTAGCATTTACTTCATGAACATTTTAATTACTGTACTTTTAATTTTGTTAGTTTTTATAAACTGAGACTTCTTAAAGGGACACCAGTAGACTTGCAATATGCTGAAAATTACACTTATACATACCACCCTAAAAAAATATTTCCACCTCTTTCTTTTCACTCTTCTCTCTCCTCTTTTACATTTCAGTAATGATGTTTTATTCATTTGGCTTTTGCACCTGAACACTGAGCTAAAAGAAATTTAAAAAACAAACAAACAACAAACAACAAACCAAAATACAGGAAGCAAAAGAGACTAGAAAGAAAGTATCTCATGCATGTTATTCAGTTTGCATTGATCTGTGATTATCTAGTCATGAACAGTGTTATGGCTTCCATCTCCCTCTCCTCTTTGTGGACAGGCAGTTGTTATGACCGCAGTTATGATGCTTTGCTTTTCAGCTGAAGTTATTAGCCTTTATCTGTTGCAGTGTGTGATTCAAAATGGTGTATAGCAAACAAGAAGAGTAAAACAATTTGCAAATACACTTCCCTCCCTTTCCTTCAGAAAAATGGCTTTGCTTCAAGCAATTGTAGTCACCATGAAGTAAAGCAAAAGGAAATTTACTTTTCAGTAGTGCAGCTTGATACGACATTATGTTGCAGAACAGAGAACTAATCCTTTCCTATATCTCTGGGCCATTTCAGCCACACTTGGATGTTGTATTGGCATATACTGACTTGAGAAATTCTTTTGTGACTAGCAGAGGTTGAAAACTTGCCAGATTCACTGAGTTAATGAAGCTACAGCAGAGAAATGGCAGAAAACTAAAGAGGACAAGGTTGGAGAACAGAAATGATGATGCAATATCTATATGTCAGTACAGGAGATGGAGATAAGGGACAATATCAGATTAAGGTCAAGGAAACCCATCAGATCAGGCTAGGGTACCTCATCCCCATCCATATCTAGTTCTTAAAGCTTTATTCCCAGAGCTGTCTTCCAAGGCAAGGAGCTCCAGAGGAAGTTTTTTCCGTGCATCAGTGAGGGTAAGCTTTTGATAGGGTACTGAGTCTAACATTTCAAATAGGATAAGATAGGATAGGATAGGATAGGATAGGATAGGATAGGATAGGATAGGATAGGATAGGATAGGATAGGATAGGATAGAATTAGTTGGAAGGCACCTACAATGATTACCTAGTCCAACTGCCTGATGATTTTAAGGTTAACTGAAAATTAAAACATATTTTTTAGGGCATCACAATTAAAGGATAATGCTTATATCTGGATGTAGGGGGTTTTGCCATTAGTAAATCACTAGGACTACTGAATGATCATCATGGACAAAACACTGCAGGAACTGTATTTAAAGGTCAGGTATGAAAGGGTATACTCTGAAGACAGAAACAAATCTGAGCTTTTTCTATACTTAGCCCTCTCCAACCAATTTCAGCTGCTGAAGTGCACAAATGCAAGTACATATTTCACTTTAGAAGTCTGCAATGACCTCTCTGTATGTCCACATATTTTTTAAAGATGTCTTAACATGAAAGAAGTAATCACAGTTCTTGTTTTTCTGGAGGGCTCCTTGGAAGTGCTCCTGCACAGTGTCTGAACAAGGTCTTAAATAGCATTGGAGGTATATAGTGACACCATTAATTAAAACTTGAGAAGCTAGGCAGCAATGGAGGAAGCAGAGGGGTGCAGACTGTGAGTTTCAAATGTAAGGGAAGATTTCTCAGCTGGACTTTACACATAACCTTGGGGCTACTCCTTCTAACAGCATGGCTACATGCATGTCTGGAGCTTTCATCCCTGTATTTTAGAGTTTGAAAGCCTGAGGCTCTAAGAAATGCCTCTGCATATTCTTCCTTCTGACCAGTCTTGCTATATCATACCAATTTTAATCAAGAGCAGGGTGGAAAGGAGGAGGTGCTGAAAATCCCCAGGAAAGCAGAACAATTCTAATTTCTTCAATCCAACTAAATGACGGAAAAATTCACGAAAAAATGTATGATGTGGTGTTCCAAGCTTTCAGAAAACTACAGACTAACTGAGATATTTTATAAAATCCTGAAAAGAAGCTCAGATCATGAGATATTTTTTTGGCAAAGAACAGCTTTAAGTCTGCCTTGCCCTCTGCTAGCATAACTGTAAGGGCTGCTGTTTTAAGATTATTTATTTATATATTTTACTCTCAACTCCTATAATTGATAGTGCAAGTATTTTTGTTGGGGATTTATATGGTTTTGTTTGTTTGTGGGTTGTTTGTTTTTTTTTTGGTTTGGTTTGGTTTGGTTTGGTTGTTTTGTTTTGTTTTCATGAGCCAGATTTTATGTTATGCCCTGAATCCAGGTCTATATGGCAAGCACCAGGTATTCTGAAAGATGTCAACATAAAAAATCCTTTTCACAGGGAATATGTATCCTGTTTCTTGGGCTTAGGGAACTCCAGTAAATAGAAGTACTGAACTTTCAGAAAGTGTTATTGCCTAGTTCAATAATGAAATGTTATTATTAAACATTGTTATTAAATATCCAATTTTTCCCTCCTGTTGACTACATGCTTCCTAGCATGTGCATCCTTAAGTCGGACTTGCTTAGTTCCAGATCAGTAAGCCTTTGTAGAGCTGAAGACATCATTTAGTTAGAAACTCTATATAAGGAGAATGCAGGCTACTCAGTACAGTTGTGCATGGGTAGTTTAACACCTCTGCCAGTGGGTTTTCATTTCTCCAACCAGGTTTTTAGTCCAACACCTTTATTCTTGTCATCTCATGCATGTTCTAAAGGACATTTCACACACATGTCAAGAGGCCTATGAGTCAGTATTTTAAACATGAAACTAGGTTTCTAAAGCTATATCCAGGAGTATAAATACAGCCACAGTTTTGAAAGTGTTAAATATCTTGTAAATGTCACCAAACCTTGTTTTAAAATTAAATTATAATAAATAGCTACTTTCCAGAAGGCATTTCTTTGAAAACATATGTGTGAGGAATGAAAAATCAGGAACCAATAATCAAAACGATACTCTCAGTTGCCCATATCTTCTACAGCATCATTACTGGTTTCATTTTCAACGATTATGTACTGTTTTCTTTTCATCAAAACTAAAGCCTACACGAAGGCTCTGACAAGCAGTAAAAATGAATTTGTGTTCCTTTCCCAATTTTTTTTCTTTACAAAGAAGGCTTCCCTCTTATAAATGTTTTTGACATTTTGAATACAAAAGAATACTATGCATAAAAGTTTTCAAAGTGAGCACTGCAAATTCACAACACATGTCCCAGTGATGAAGTTTAATAGGAGTTTTGGCTGCAAAGGTGTTTATATGCTTTTCAAGAATAAGCTATACTTTAATTTTTGCTTTTGGTTTTAGAAACTTTTGTTCTCTTTCACAGTTCAGTTCAGGAAATATCTGTACCCTAAACAATAATTCATACATATATACATAATCCAGACATAGTTTTAAATCATCTCTAAATGGGAAGAAACACAGTATTGAAGCCTGTGTTAAACATTGTCCTAGTTCTTACCAGGGATGGATTTAAATACACACTAAAGTCACATATTCACCCTTAGACCATAATTTGTATGTGAAATTATGATTTCCTTTTCACATGGGATGCAGTACAAAAATGTTCAAATTTGCATATGAACTAACATGAAATGAATAAATTTAATGAACCTCAGCCTTAAAACAAGATGATCAACTATCCCTAATCAATCTGCTCTTTTATTTAGATCTGAGTAGCTCTTCCTGGAGATTTTTCTGGTTTGGGTTTCTTATCCCTGTCACTCAACATCAGCTGAATCTTCACACATTTTCAACATTGAAGAGAGGTGCTCCAACAAACCTGTGAGTAGGAGACAGAAATAAAATATATTGATTAGATAAACATGTTAGAGCCCCACTGACCAGTGCGAGCTGCTGTAGATAATACGTATTCTTGCAGAGTCTAGATGATGGACTTGGGTCTAAGGCTATGTCACGTTGAATGTGTTTTCGTGTCTTTATATTTTCCCCTAAACATTAAGGAACATTCGTACTATAAAGCCCAGGAGAGCAACTCTTTCTTAACAATGTTTCTTCTCAGCTATCGTTACAATCTCTGTTCGTCTTGTTTTGTTTAGTTCATCTGAAAAGGAACTGAAAAACATCTAAGGTAAAAACTGTGCTTGGAGAGTGACTTTCAAGTTGCTGATCTGTACTGCCAAAGTTAGGTGAGAGAAGGGATCAGAAAAGGTTCAGGACAACAACACAAAGCCAGGGAAAAGCCATGCCAGAGCGCACCAGATTTCTGGATTATTCAGTTACATTTGAGATCAAAGATGTGTTCAGGATAAATATTTTGAGTAACACCTGCAGCAGTCGTGATAAGTTCCCCAGATCATGGATGCTAAGTGAGAAGAGCATGACTCAGGGTACAGTACAGAGGCCGTTGTGTTGTCTTCTGCAACCTGGCAATGTTTTTGCACAGCTTTCACAAATGTCTGTTTTGCTGTCTTGACTGGAGCTGCATGCACTGACAGGCATAAGCACAGGTCTCACTTGGAGAAAATAATGCCTCTCATGTCTTCTCACTTTTTAAAATCCTACATGTTAGGCATGCATCTAATTTCAGACTCAACAAACTTTTTTTTTATTTTTTTCCAAAATTGTAGCAGAACACAGGGGGTGGTTTTCTGGCAATTTTTGGTATAGCTCCTTGCCTCAGCAGGTTTTTATTTTCCTTTGTATCTTTTTCTAAATAAGGATAAATCTGTAAAATCCTGCAAGGTACTGGGAAGTCATGGGCGACCTTACAGTTAAGTAGTATCAGTTACCTAAAGAAAACCAACTCTTACAAAGTAAATAAGATTTAATAGAAAATCATGGGATTTTCTTTCAAGTACAATGCAACTACTATCTAGTATAGAGGTCCCCCCTTCACAAGAAGAGACACCTATAAAGGTATGTATAATCTTCCAATCAGTGGATTCAATTCAGTCTCTCTAGATAAAGTACAGAGATACCAAGTGATATGTACAGAAATATATTGCGCTTTTCTTTCAAACCCCACAAAACTTTTCCAGAAGAGAAAACCTCGAATGCAAATGTTTACATATATATGTCTTCCTTGTTCATAAGTTTCTCAAGATTTTTTATTCAGTTTATCATTTAGTGATAGTGAGTTCTTTTTGACTTTTTTTCTTTTTTAAGTCCGTTTGTTTCAGAATTGAATCTTGACCCTTGTTTTCTCTCAGAACACTACCTTTATAGATAAACCTTTGTTGATTACAAATGCCGGGTTCATTTAGTTGTACAAGTAGGCTCTGGGTTCAGGGTAGGGTCAGCAGACCTTATCTATGCAAATAAATGTGGATTTTTGCCTATAATTAAGATCATGGAAACAAAACTCCAGATATAGAGCTGTACATTGCAGCTATAAAAGCCTATGCTGTAACTCTGCAAAGAAGGAATCTGGTGGAGCTTCTCTTTGTCCACATTTGCATGTCTCAAACAGTATGGATCATATTTGCAAGGCTTCTTCTTTGTTTTGGCTTTTTTTTTTTTTTTTTCCTTCTGGAAAGCCATATCTGTCCTTGCCTTTATCTTCTGCATCAATCTTTCCCTATACTGAGACAGTGGAGTTAAGACACAGGATGGCTTTGTGTGCAGAAGCTCACTCAGACTAGCCTTCCAGACTAATTTTCTGCTTGGGTTACTTTCCTAATTATAATTTGTGTTCTCATCATGTCATGGAAGAGCATATTTTAAAGGACCTTGCAAACACAGTGTAGAATATCAGCTTTGTAGCACTGTTCATAACCTAAAATACCAGCTTTTAATCTGTCATAATGCAAAAGTCATAATGATTATGAGTTTTCAACTCTGTGATCTATTTTTCTCACAGCTATTTGTAAACTCAGGCCTCAAGTTTCATTTTCCCACACTGTATGTAAGACCACTGGTGCAGAATGTTGACTTACCTCTGGACAATCAGAGCCATGTATGTTATGCATCACATTCCAAAACACAAACATGTGGAAGGGGAAAAAAATTGCATGAATTATGCCTTATTTAGCCTTCTTATGCTTGTTAATAGGTTTTAAATGCACGGATTGGTTTTTTTACTTAAAACCACCAAAAAAAAGTGGTTCATTCTCTAAATTAATACTAGAAATATTTCCTGGGAATGGAAAACTCATTTTTTATTGAGTGATAGAAATATGATTCCTCATTCGGGTGAGACTAGAAGCTAAAGTTTCAATTATGAATTAACTACCTATTCTTAGGAAATGGTCTTGCACAAAATTTTCAGGGACATTTCACTCTTTTGAGTCTACTGAGTCTGGAAAGACACTTTAGAGGAGTAGGGCCATGCACAAAAGCATGTGTATGGAAAAAATAATGTGTGATATGGCTCACTATGCAAATTCATTTTAATAACTTTATTTGTACACATTGCCTAGCCTGATTAACTTAAGTTCTACCCCCAGATGTCTCACTGAGCCAGGGTTTTAAAGTAAACTGGCTGATGTTGCCTATGTGGTGATGCTCACATGAAAGCCAAATTGTTTACTAACTTTAAAAGATTGTATCCTGTTGTTGATGTACAGCATGAAAAATGGCAACACCATCTTAAAAATGTTGGGCATGCTAATTGTGATACTAGAGATGGAAGGACCCCAGCTTCCATGTCTCCCTGGTCCAACTTTACATCTATTGGTCTGAGTTTGCATGCTTGGCTCTTGTTAGTCCTTGAACGGTAATATTTATTCCTGACTGTCCTGGTTTGACCAGAAAAACTGAGGATTTACTAGGTCAAAAGAACAATCTTTTGAGAGGACTTGCCAGAATGCCCCCTCTCCAGAGATGGGGACTGCGAAAAAAAATGAAATAAAAGCACCAGGCACACAGATAGTGAATTTCTAAGAATAGCTTTATCTATATTTAAATGGTACAACAGTATGAAAGAGATAAATTACAGAGAAGATAAAGGTTGTTAGTTAAAAGACGGCTTTGGCCCTTCCCCCCTTCTAATAACCACAATGCCTGACCTTGCCGGCAAAAGCTGGCAGGCTTCCAATCATCCACCCCTCCTTATCAGGACCTTTCCGCTCCCTCCCTACCTTTAACCCAGGAAAGGGAGACCTTATGAGTACCAGAGGCCCCTTTCCTTTGAAGGGGGGGAGGAGAAGAGCCGAATCCAAAGCACAGCCGACCGAGAGAGAGAGAGCAGGAAGCAGGAAGAGAACTCTCTCTCACTCCACCCCCTCCTATATACCCAAAAACACATCACCCATCCACGCGAGAGCCTCAGCAGTTCATGATTCGCTGCCTGTTGTCTCCCCTGAATGATGTCTCGGGGTCACGGCCCTTGACCACGCCCCCATCCGGAGACGCAGCTCCAACCGTTTACATTTGCGCAGCTGCAAGCTTTCATTTTTCTCCTGGCTCCTCCTGGTGAATTCCTTTCGTGGGCGAAGGAGGGGGGGGAAAAGAAGTCCAGCCACTGCATTTTCTTAAAGAGATAGTGTCCAAATTCAAAGGGAATATGACGTACAGAAGATCCTTAATGTCTCTTTCTCTTCAATTTTAGTCACCCTATGACACTGACCATTCAGAGCCATGTAGGCAAAATCTTAATGTAGCCCTGATAGTCAAGAGCTGTAAGTCCTCAGTTGCAATTCTAATTCACTGTAAATGTATATAATAGCATAAATGCTTTTTGTCCCAGTGCAGCAGTACATATTTGAGGATATTTGCCTGACAAGCATGAGTGTTTTCAAAGGGGATATGGATATCCCTTGGATTATGTTATGAAATATTTGGTTATTTAGGCCCTGTGTGTAGGGAGTAAAACAGATGAAACTAGCCAAAATGAATATGCAACAGTGAAGCAGGATATAATTGGATTACTTGGAAAGAAACCTTGGGATGTGTGAGATGGACAATCTATAGAAATGCAGCAAAAGGACAATTCAAGATACAAAAAAGATGCCTTGCATATGCACATAACTGTCTCTGTAATCCTGTCTAGCAATAATGTTAATCTCTGTATGGTAAATAGCTGGTGTAACCCAGTGGAAAATGTCAGGCTTGTAAGAAATGGTATATAAGGGATGTTTTACCCTTCTATAAAAAAATAACCTAAAGGAACCCTAAGAACCTACCCTCAGATCTCACTCCAGAGTCTGATACCTGACTGTTAGAGTAACAATAAACTTCCTGCCCCAATCTGACAAGTGCTCAGTAGTCTCAATTCGCAGCACCTGTGCATGCTTTCTCCATCCTGGATGTGAGAGGTATGCGTGCTCCCTTCTTTGCAGAGTAGAAGGAGGGAAACCTTCCCAGCCTGCCCACTTTGGCATGACAGACCAAAGAAAGGACAACCAGTGCTGGAGTCCGACAGCTATCCAGGGGAAAAAAGAAAGACAATTGTCCTACATGTCTCAGTAATCACAGACTCTTCCTCATCCAGGCTACCAGAACCTGCATAGCTAGAAATGAACTTGTCTATGGGAAGGCATATGAAATATTCCACTCCCAGGCATGACAGGAGAGGGGTATGAACAGATCCCTAGGAAAGTGTAGATCAGCACTTCAATCATCTTCCCAGCCTTGAGCAGCTGAGCTGTGGAAATCAATTTTACATAAATCTCTTAGCAGCCTTTTTGTCTGAAATAAATGGTGCATAAAGGAAATGCAAAATTGTTTGGTGGACAGGATTATCAAAGTGTTTACTGCTCTCAGCAGTTTTCTTTTGTCTTTTGACTGTGTAATTTCCATCGGCGTGAATAGCTGTGTATGAAGCTGAAGCTTCTGAGCATGAGCATGGTGTAACAGAGCTCTCACTTTAAACCTGTGACAACTACACACTTGTGGTTGCAAGAGATATCAAATTGTTAGAAGAATTAGTAGTAGTAGAAATTAATTGGTTTTCATTTCCAGGGTTTCCTGCCCAGTGTTAACATAAATGTAAACTTTCTATAATTCTGCATTATTATCATTCCCCTGAATGCATTATTTTCATTTGCATTTACCATTTTACATATGCATTCTCACACACATACTCATAGTTGTGGCACCTCGTAATATTTTTTTGTATTATGCCTTCAGGTCTGTCTTGGTGTATATAATTCTGTTGCCATAACATGCTGATAAAATACAATATCTGTATTGATATTCAAATCAATGTTTATTACATCAGAACACTATGATTTAAAACCAAAATACAAATCAATATTTCATTAAGCAAGAGAGAAATGAATTATTTGAAACTGCAGTTCTCCTCTTTAATACCTTCAAAAGAAATTCCATTGTTTAAATGAAGTTTGATCACTTTTTAGACTGAATGAGTCTGATTTACTGCATCTAGGGTTAGTCAGCATAGTATTCATCACAGTATAAATAGTAGAAATTCAAAACTAGCACAGATAACTTCCAATTTGCTGAAAATTCTGATTAATTAAAAATACTCCATGATGTAAAAGATACTGGGAGTTATGTGGATTTCCAAGCTTAATAAAATAGCTATTTTTGGACATAAATAAAACTATGCATTTCAAATTTGACCCATATATTTTCAAAAATCATGTCTTACAAAAAATAAACAAGCTACTTTGAAGTAGGTGATTTTGCTCTTTTTAAATCTTATCCAATCTATTCAGTCAATTTAAATCTTATTCAATCTAAGAAACGTTAGGAAGTGTAACACTTCTGAAAAAAAATGCAGAAGTTTTGGGTTGGGTTTAGATTTTCGACTGAAACAACCAGAAGAAGAATAATAAATGTGTGACAGCTGGTCAGATCAGACATTTGTTTTTCACAGATAATCAACTGCTGTAGTCAAAAGAGCAGAAAGCATCGTGCTTTGGTATCATGTGTAAGCTGAAACCTGAGGAAGAGCCTCTTTTACTTTTACTGAACCTATCTAGGCCCATGAGATAACAATGTGACCTCCTGAATTGGAAGATGTTCTAAATGAGTAAGCCTGTAAAATTAAAGCACCTTGATCCCTGTTCGTCTTCTAACTCACCATCATTGCTGATGACACAGGATATTCCTTGTGGTTTTAAAATACAGTGAAAGAGTATCCACCAGGAATCACAGAGCATTATCTGTTGCTTTCAGCAGGGATGAGTATCCTCTATTGATTGGTTTCCATTGCCTGAGCTCAAGATGGTTTTTATTTATCATGACATAGATTATGATTGCTTATTTATCTGCTGTGTGTAAAACAAGCTTAAAATCAAATTGCCATATTTAGCAAAATGATATCTAGATTGTTGAAGAAGCCATTTTACTCTCAGGTATACACCAAAATTGGATAGAGCAGAAAAAAAATATCCACACTGGGCTTGAAATTACCCAGTCTCTTTTCTTACATATCCCCATCGTGAAGGTGATGATTTCCTCTCTACTCAACTTTTAATCCGTTCCAGTGGGTCTGTGGAAAATTTATCTTCAAACACACAGTTACAATAGAGTCTGAAATCAGCACAACCCCCTCAGGTTATTTACTTGAAAGCTTACATGTAATCTCAACTTGGTTTGAGAAGTGATTAAACCAGAGTAGGGGGAAAAAACCCAGCAAAGACTGTCAAAGACAAGATATGCAGCACTGGGTCAACAGTTCTGTGAGCCACATCACTAAGATCGTACTGGGGAAGGATGATTTTAGGCTTGCCCTGTTCTCATACTCTTCCCTAGGCCTTTGCTACATGAGAGTGTCAGGTATGGGATACCAAGCTGAAGGGACTTCTACAAATGTTTTCTTGTTCCTGATTAAAAAAAGGAAAGTTCTTACCTGGATATTAACATACACAGAACAGGATATCTTATAAACAACATCGACAGCAGCACTGAGTGTACCATCAGCGAGTTTGCAGATGGCACCAAGCTCTGGGGTGCTGTTGATAAGTTGGAGGGGCAAGATGTCATCCAGAAGGACCTAGACAAGCTGGAGAGGT
>VWZO01012110.1:26909-47214 GCA_013396975.1 Bucco capensis
TGGCCATTAGAGTTTCTTCCAGGGTAGGGGCATTATCCAATTCAATCTTCACCGGTTGTTGTGAAATAGACTGAGTGGCTGAATCTGAAAGTGTAACAAAAAAAAATTAAAAAAATAATAGTGTAGTCCTATAAATCATCCATCGGACAACACAAATGGACAATATCAGTATGTTTTTTAGGTTTAACATAATTCTTCTATTAACATATATTTAACATTATTTAACATAATCCTTAAATTAACATATAGAGATTTAACATCCCTACAAATAGCTGACCCTACCAGGTGGAAGAAAAGCCAGATGAAACAAGTGAAGACTTGTGTAAATGCTCTTGCTTGGAAAAAAAAACTTAAATTTTTTTTTGGGGGGGGGGGGGTGTCATTTATTAATTAGCTGTATAATTTCATTTCCACTAAGCAAAAACAGATCAGTCAGGATTTAGGCTGAAATAGAGTGGTGTTCAATAAATGCACTCCCTGACCCCTGTGGCAGTCTGAGGCATACCTGAAAGCTGCTTATCCTGCAAAAAGCGGGAATGTAACTTGTTTTCAGAAACAAGTCCAGCAAAGATTAAAGGAGTAATTAAAGACCAAAGCTTCATGCTATATACTATAAAAATCTCTTAACAACATTGGCTATAGTGAAGGTTTATAATATAAATAAACTGAAATGTTAACATCTGTTTTCCAAGCACTCTATTTTCACATAAATTGCAGAACTTAGAGTTTTCATTGGATAATTAGTTGTGGTAGAACACATTTCTGCACCTCAGTCCTTGGAGCCTCTGTCTGAATTTTTGAAAACAGAAAGTACATGTATAATTGCTCAGTAATCTGACTGGAGAGATGTAAGGAACTGCAACCTAATACATATTGAGTGCATTTGAAAAGCCTTCTGCAGAGACAGAATAAACACAGAGATCAGTAAACAGGAGAAATGGCATATTTGTACTTCTGTTCACTCATGCGGGACAGACCACCACACAAACACCATGACCCTGGGAGGTGAAGAAATGCATTTTCTCTGTTCTTTTCTTGCTAGTTGGTGTTTTGGGGACAAGAAATGTATCTGTGTTGTGTCAGGACTCCTCAGTGTATAAAATCAAGTTTATCTCAAGTCCCTGTGGGATATTAGGATGGGGAAACATTAAGTGACATCTCACACTCTGACCTGCACATTTGCCTTCCAGTATCCAGTTCTGCGGAGGCATAAACTGTCTATGATCTCTGCTACGCAAGGGTTTTCCCTTTTTCAATTTTCAGGAAAATAAATAATTTGTGAATTCTATGGCTTTAAAAATACTCAGACATGAGCAAATACTTAAACCCTCTCACTAACCGTACCACTCTGCTTGTATGGACACAGGCACATAGCTACAGCATTATCTGCATCTGTGTAGATCTGGGCACACATACAGATTTCGGCAGAACACTTGCAATGTGTGAGACTCACCTTGGGTGTGAAGCTTGGCATGGCCAGTGACTTTGTGTAGAATTTCTCAATAGTTAGGAAGGGATAAGGAAAGCAAATCTGTCTTTTATTACAAAGGTATAGCTGAAGGCAGTGCCATAATGTAAAATAAATAATAATAAAAGGTTAAAAATGAAAGTCTTCTATTAGTCTGTTTGGTGTGTGAAACACTTTAAGCATTTCTCTTTGTGTATGTGTCTTTGAAAAGCCATTTCTAACACGAAATCTGACAGCATTCATTCATCTCCTCTGTTTTTATTTTAATATTTCAGGGCTTAAAATGCAAAATTTTGAGGGTTGGTTGTTTTTTTTTTATGCAGGCAGACTGACTAGAGAAGAATAACAATTTCTTCTGGCCCTAAAATGTAGGAAAAAGAATATTCTATGTATGTTTAATGTGTTCTGTGACACAAAAGTGTCTTCTTACACAAGCAACTAAATAGTTATCTATGACTTGTAACAGTATAACAAGAAAATGTGGTGATCTTTTATTTTGAGGGTAAGAACAGTTTTCTAAGTAGCTATCAGTAAGGAACCAATCAGTGCTGTTGGACTGTGTACAGGAAAGTCACTGTCTAGTAAGGGAATGTTCCTGTTACTGAGAATAATGGTCTTTGGGAACTGCAATGATTGGTGATTGCTTTATTCCTATAAATATTGATAAATTATGGAAAAGTCCATTGCTAAATCCAAGCTATGTGAAAAGCATAATCCCAGAACAGAAGGTGTGATAACTGGTGCTTCAGGACCACCAGATTCTGGTAACTGTTGTTACTGGTTTTGTGCCTTTCCTGCTGACTTATGTTTGTACATTATGTAATTTTATTGTAGAAGGATGAAAAATAGCCAGAAAGTCATCCTTGAACAAGAAGTACATATGTGAAATGTCTTTTGGATTCTGTGTAGAAAACTTGCCTGTACAACTATTACTTTTGGCTTGAGGCTCTGTAGCTTTGAAAATTCTTATGAAGAGGGGGAAAAAAAAAAAGGAACTATCTCTAAAGGCCTAGTTCCATGATTTGAAATCCAATTTTTAACAGCATGCATAACTTTACAGATTAGATGCCCTGAAGCAAATTAAAGTTCAGAAATTTTCGGATTTTGCTCCCCAGGAAATATTTCAAAGTTTCATGAAATTGTGTGCAGTGCACCCTGGCACGTGGTGGGTGAGGCAGGACCCAAAATAAGGAGGAATGGCATAAAAAAATGCAGTGTTGGGTAGGTGCCTTGGAAATGAAATACAATTCAAGTCTGAAAGGTTGGAGTCTTTATCCCATCATTTTACTTGCAAAAAGGATTCACACAACAGATCCCTTGCAGTGATACTTTGCCAACTCAGATCCGTTCTACAACTCTTTTGGCCAATGTGAGTCAATTCACTTAATGAAGCTCCTCCTGATTTACATCATGGTAAGTACAGTTGGAAGGAAGCAGGAAGAGTAATTCTGGCAAAAGCAGTTTCACATGGTATTCTATTAACCTATATTCACACAAAGATGCTGTCCCTTTCTTTTCTCCCCTTAATTTCTATTACATTTAGTTCTGAATTTTGAGGCTGGAAGTTGGTTCATTCCTGTCTTTGCACTTAAGATAAATAACAGATGTGTCACTGTGAAGCCCTACATGGTTAGCTATTTTTCTCCCACTGAATTGCAACTTGGAAACAATGTTAGATGACAGTTGTGGATGTTGAAAATTGCTTGAAATGCAAGGGGAATATTAAATTTTGAATTCAGTCCAGCCTTTAATAATGTGCCAGGCGTTGTCATCAGTTACTTAACAATATATATGCATTCAACGAGAAAATACCATGTGGTATTTTCTCACTATACATATATTGCGAATTATCATATGGCACCACAGAACAATTGCACATGGGTGCAACATGGCCCCTCATAATCTTTTGGGTTTTATCTACTTGACCCTTCTCTGTCTAATAAAACTGAGTTTTGCATCCATTGGGGAAGTGGATTTGCAAGACACTCTCCACTTTACAGGTGATTGGTGCGATCACTCATGCACTGCTACTGTGTTTGAGGGTTTGTGTTTGTATTTTTTGCTGTTTGGTTTGGGTTTTTTTAGGGTTTGTGGGGTTTTGTGGGTTTTTTGGGGGTGCGGGGTTTTTTTTGGTGTTTTGGTTTTTTATGTGTCTGTATTATGGTAAGACTGGACATTGTGTTTCATTTGTGCTGGCTGCTGGAAAAATTTTTCTACAGCTGTTGTGGGTATCAATGAGGTTTTTCCTTATATGTAAAGATATGGCAAAGATAGGAATATGATAAGATATGTAAAGATAGGAATAACACAAAGAAAATGTGAGAAGTACCAGTATCACTGGACTAAATCTGGTTTGTGGCAAAAATGCAACTGGAAATAGGACTTCTCTGTGTATATATATATATATATGAAAGGGACATAAGAAATAGGTTATCAAGATTCAAGAAAGAATGAATGCATCTGCTAAAAATAGTTATTTCAATAATAACTGCTTTCATAGGAGCATTTCACCATTTAATCATATGCAGAAAGTTTCTATGGACAAGTGCATGCCTCTTAACTCCTCAGGTATTTGGGAAACTGGGTTAAACTGGTTTTCTGTGACACAAAACCTCCTTACAGATGAGAATGTCTTTAGGTAAAACAAACAAACAAAAATTACAAACAATTTATTTTGTAGTAATCATTTGGAAGATTTCAGAAGCCATTCTGCACCAGGAGGATTTTTGTTGACTTCAGGAGGAGCAGCAATAGGCATTTGCTGAAAGAAAAACAAAACTGTCTAAATGTTTTATAGCCGGCACATTACCTTATTCACACTGTAGATTTCTTAAAATATTGAAACAATGACATTCTACTGTTGAACTTATATTTTAAAATTTATGCTGCTTGATTACTTTTGGCATCTCATTCAGTGAGAACAACAAGAAGGAGGCCAGTCAATTCTGTTTGTTTCTATTGATTGCTATTATTTATTCATTAGCTCATTTATTTGTGTCATGCTGGCAATATGCACAATGCTACACAGACAGAAAAGAAGTCATTTAAAATCTACTTGCAAATGTAGGAAAGAAGCTGGAATTCAACATGAGTGACCTGCATGAGGACTGCAGTAATTTTAAGGATTCTGGGGTTTGATAGTTTTTTTCCATCCTTTTTCTTACTGACATCGACAAGACTTAGCTGGAGTTTCTACATGGATACCAATATGACTCAGTGACAAACTACAGGAAACTGGGGAGACATATGACTTAATGGGGTACTATGACAAAATTGTTGATGTTCTGAACAGGGGAAGCAAATGCAGAATCTGCTCAGTCCCATGAGGACTGGTAAAACAAGCAGGCAGTACAATGAATGTAAAATTTTATAGGCCTATAATAAATATTTAAAATGTAGACATTGGAGCACCTTGAAGTTTTGTTAGTGAGTCATCACTGTCACAGCTATATCTTTGGGATTGATTTCTTATTGTTTGCTTCAGCCAGCATTAAATGTGGATAAGTAAAATGCCATGACATTGCTTTTAATCACTCTGGAAATACGATGTTTTTTTCTTTAATTGGTCAATTTGAGGAACATTTAAGATCTGTAAGGGAGCACTAAAATCATCATAGGACAAGTTCACAAACCTGGCTTTGCACAAACTTTCCAAATTTCACAGTCCATAATAATAATTTTCTAAAGGTACTGGAGGCATAAATTCAAATTAATTTTCAAGCAAAGAGGAAATTTAAACTCCAGTCTACTTCTTCTTAGATGATTATCCTGCTCATTTGAGCTGAGATGAAAACACACAGATTTCTTTGACACTTTTTTCTTAGACATTGTTGTGACATCTAAGTACCTTTGTGGCTTTATCTCCCTGATTTTAAAATACTGTATTTAATAATGTGTATTTTAGGCACTTCCCATTGTCCTTCAACACTGCTTCCCAGCTGACTCATTAAGTATAACTCAAATTCATGAAAGCTTTAAGCTGAAATGGTGCTTTTAGGAAATAAATGCTCTCCTGAAGAGAAACTATTCACCATGCCCTGCAATGATTTATGTCTACACTTAACTTTACACCAGGGGTAGCTATGCTGAAGTCAGTGGGACTGCACACGGTTCACAAAGTTAAGCACATACATAAGATTTTGTGAGATTGAGCCAATGAAAAAGGTTCTGCCATTAAAGGGCAATACAAGGAAATGAACAGTTTGAGGAGGAGCCTATTGAGTATATACAGTCCTAGAGCACCTTTTGGCTTGGTCATTAAACCATGGCTATTTCTTGCATTGCTTATGAGAGCCATAGCAGAAGTAGTCCTTAAAGGATTCAGAGTCCTTGAGATCCTTGCGGTTTCTAATTGACTGGATTTATGTTACAGCTGCTCTTTTTCTCCAAGTTATCTACATGCACTCTCTGTGTTTGTGTGCCCACCCTGGCACAGTGGAGAGATCCTGCACTACCAGAGAGGCAAAACAGCTAGTTTATATGAACTGTTGTTTGGTCTTATTATCCCCAAAATAACAGATTGCTTCATGAGCTTCAAAATTTGCTCAAGATTCCAAAGGGCATCCATGAGAAAAAACATGTGTTTACAATGGTGCTAGGAATACAACAAATAAAGAAAAATTAAATGATTTTTGTTGCTCTTTAATGTTACATATTACCTTTACGGTACTTGACTAAAGACCATAAGACTTAAGTCTGCACGCAAACTCATAGCCCAGGAAAAGCAATGTCTTCTATTGTTTCAGTCACAACTATCCACAAGATCCTACATTATCCATTAAAAGCAATAATAGAATTCATTGAGTCATTTAGGTTGGAAAATACCTTTAAGATCATCAGGTCCAACTGTTAAGTCAGCAAAGGAGGCTTGAAAGAATCTTAACAGTGTTTGGCTCAGTTTTGGGGCCACTCTTGTTTGGCATCTTTATTGATGACCTGGACATGGGGATTGAGAGCACGCTCAGTAGGTTTGCAGATGACACCAAATTATGTTGGAGTGTTGATCTGCTGGAGGGCAGGGAGGCTCTGCAGAGGGATTTGGACAGGTTGGATCCATGGACCGAGGCCAATTGTATGAGGTTCAATAAGGCCAAGTGCCATGTGCTGCGCTTTGGGCACAACAACCCCAGGCAACACTACAGGCTTGGGGATGAGTGGCTGGAAATCTGCCCAACAGAAAAGGAGCTGGGGGTGCTGGTGGACAGCCAGCGGAATATGAGCCAGCAGTGTGCCCAGGCAGCCAAGAAGGCCAACNCAAGGGTTATGTGGTTTTTAGGTGGATTTTTTTGTTGTTGTTGGGTTTGGGGTTTTTTTTTGGTTGGACTCAGTGATCTTGAGAGGTCATTTCCAGCCATGAATATTCTGTGATTCTGTATTTGCTTTTTTATTCCTCGAATACTGTATAAACCTCAAATACTATGTTCAGTTTTGTGCCCCTCATCACAAGAAACACAGACAGAGAGACATTAGAATGTGTTCAGAGAAGTGCAATGAGGCTAGTGAGGTGTCTGGGGAATAAGTCGTATGAGGAGCAGCTGAGGGAACTTGGGTTGTTTAGTCTGTAGAGGAGGAGGCTCAGGGAAGCCCTTATTACTCTCTACAACAACCAGAAAGGAGGTTGGAGTGAGATGGGAGTAGGTTTCTCCTGGGTTAACAGTGAGATTACAAGAGGAAATGGTCTCAAGTTGCACCACAGGAGGCTTCTTCACTGAAAAGGTTGTTAAGCATTGGCACAGGCTGTGCAGGGAGGTGGTAGAGACACCATCCCTCAAAGTGTTTAAGAAACGTACAAATGTGATACTTAAGAGTCATGGTTTAGAGGCATGGTGGTGATAGGTAGATGGTTGGACTTGATGATCTTAGAGGTCTTTTCCAATCATAATGATTCTGTGATTCCAAACTTTCAAATCAAAGGTGTAAGACTATTTCTCACTCAGAAAAGAAAAGTACTTCCCTCTATTGTGATTTTGGTCCTTACAGAAAAGGATTATTCAAAAGTCAGGAAAAGGACCATCATGAGTTTAGGAAATACTTACAGATCTAAGATAGCTACAGTTCAGCTGCTTTCCACCACACATGTCCTCTGTGACTGAACAAATCACCTGGACCCAACTCCTCAATATTTCTCTTGAAATTTAAGGGATTTAACTGTGAAAATGGTCTTGAGGTCTAGGCTTCAAATTGTTTGAGGTTTTGCTGCCTACAGATAAAATTAAGGAGAATAATTCTTCAATACTCTTTAGAGGTGGTGTCAGATTACAAAAGTGTACAGTTGTTGACTATAAGAAGCTTAGGCTAGAAAATAGTAATACCAATGGCAAAAATTCTTTATACATCTAAAAAGCTGGGACTTGGTATTGTGCACTCAAGTGTGACTGGGACAAACTGACTGCATTTAATTACACAAAAGCCTCTTTAAAACTATCTGACAAAGTATTATTTAACCTCTTGCCTATTAAAATATGCTGAATGGTATGGTCAAATTATTACATGGTGTTTGCTTCTTAAGGCATTGTATCAAATGAAGAGCAAAGATGGAAATCTGTAATACAAAATCCATTCCATTCAAAGCCAGTAAGTCCAAACAGCATTAGAAAATTTCAGTTGTTTCCCCTGCCCTCCATAATTTAATTTTTATTAAATATAAATAAAACTGAGGCTTTATAGAATCTTGTAGGAATAAAAATGAGCTAATAATTTTTCTTAGTAAACAGTAACACCTGGAAATTTGATTTCTGGCCAAATCTGGTGTCTGGCATGGATGTTGCTTGCAGACTGATTCATTACAAGCTTTCACTTTACAGGTAAGAAATCAATATATCTCCCACAAACAACTATCTGTGCTTTGGGGATAAACTAGCTGATAGCAGGGAGATATCAGGGAAGGAAGATGAGGGGAAGAAACCATTGCAAATAGATGTGTATTTGCAGAGAGCAGCTTTGATTTCTAACTGACAGTTGAGTGGTTTATCTCAAAGCATTTATACAGTGCTTTGTGTAAGCACATTACAATTAGCATTACTAAATCGTAGTCCCCATGAGACAAAATGAACAGTGCAGAGGTGATGCAAGACCTGATTTTTTAAAATATAGCTATGGTAACCCAAAGAATCTGTTGTACCTGCAGTTGAGCATATAAACCAAGGGAAGGGTTTACTACCTGCGGACTTACGATGAAGTATCCTCAAAGCAGTCAGCTTCAACTACAGACAGCACGTAATACAACCTCCATAAAACCTCCAGATAAGTTCTTCTCTTGCAATTCTAAATTATCCTATTTTTCTTGACTTGCTGATTTCAGTTATTTCATGAATTGCTATTAGCTTCTTTTTAATAACCACAGTCTATTTGTTGAATAGCTGCATTTCAGGATTAAAGAGCTCTCTCTCCTGGTTCTCATTTTTGCATAAGTGCCTGTAAATCTATAGATGTTTTTTAAGAAAAAAATTTAAGTTTTCACTATATTTGGTGCAGGGGAACATAAAACTGATGAAAAAGCTCGAAAAGAAACCTTTAGGCATCTCTGAAAGTTAGTCTCATGTTCCCAAGAGAAGGTGTGGTGATGATATGCTATTTATTAGCAAGATGAAATCAGTATGGGATTTCCAGAAATGACTAGTGATTCATACTGCTGAAAAAATCTCTGGCATTTTTAGGCATGCTTCTGACAGTGAAATCTCACAAGCCCTTAAGTCCATGATGAAACTGTTTGCTAATGACCTTTTAAAATTCCCCATTTCAGTTCCCATTTCTAGACTTCATTTCCCATTGGAGATTCCTGATAAACGATGACATGCAAACACAGTCTTTATGAATTCCTGTTATTCATCATTTCTCTTCATCCCGTGGCCTTTAAAGCCTTTTAGGCATTTATAGTTAGAGAACCATTACTTAGAAGCACTACATAAGGGGATATAGGCAGCATCAGTTCTCTTCCTGAGGTTCCATATCCATCTAGACAAGCATATATCTTGTCCTGCACTCTCCCTGTCCTACAGTAACCGGTCTTAGTGAAGATACTCCTTTACACCTACATCCACACTGCAGTAAAACCACATGCAGTAATTGCGTACTTGGTAGTGCTGTATTATGTGAAATTTAAGGTCTTCTGAAGCAAAGCATTAATCAGCTGCTTCTTCTTAAGATTGTTATGATTAAGAATTATGAGTTTGGCATTGTGATACCAAATGTTTGATATTGTACTCACTAACTGCATCCAGAAACTGGATTAGGTGATCAGCCGAGAAACACGACCAGAATGAAAAATCCACTATGCAACAGACATCTAATTGGTACACTCAGAGGAAAAAGTTGCCTGAAGTTTCTTCAATAACCAGTGGAGAAAAAACTGAGTACCCATTAAATTCTGAACGTCCTTTTATGATTGCTTATCTCTTGTTACTGAAAAGGTGATAAACCCATTTTTTCACCCCAAAGGTGAGGCAGGATGAATCCTGGGTTTATTGCTAATGGATTATTTGAGATGATGGAGAGCAGCCCTGCAGAAAAGGACTTGGGAGTGCTAGTGGACAAGAAGCTGGACATGAGTAAACAGTGCACACTGGCAGCCCAGAAGGCCAGCAGATCCAGAGAGGTGATTCTGCCNGAGTTACAGAAGCCATCAAACAGGGCATGAAATAGCTCTTAGGCAAGGTGAGGGTAAGTCATGATGATTAAGGGCATATGCAGATGTCTTTGTTACCTTGGTGGGAAAGGAAATGCAGGTCTTCTCTCTTCTCCATTAAGTCATGATTTGTGCATTTATGCATCAAAAGTAGAATCCTGTATCCAAATCAAACACCAGTGTTTTAAAGTGAAAAACTGCACACTGAAAATCAACTGCAGAAGCAAGTCACAGTTTCTTAAGAGTTGGAAAAAACGCTTCCTAGTCAAACACCATGGAGATAGCTATGATGGATATATACTACCTGAGGGTATCTCCTAAGGCTTGGAAGATCTTTGGTCAGCCATCCAGGGATCAAAGAATTAGAGCAAGATGTTGAGAAAAAAAAGAAGGGAAGAAAATTTTGCAGAGATGAGGGAAAATACTTCTCAAAGCAGAAGCCGGAGGAGGAGGAGGAGGCATTAAATGTAGGTACTTAGGGTGTGAAGCTGAGGAGCCAGGATGCAAAAGAATGATGGAGGGAAGTAAAAATTTTTTTCCAAAACATGCTGGAGTCACTGGCTCCTACAGTGGGGTAATTCAAGGCCAGACATACATTAAAACATAAGGGGAAAAGTAAATGATGGCAATAAAACCATAATTTCTGCAATAATTGGAAGGGATGCATTATTTTCAATTTGGTGACTATGTGAGATTTTGGATAGCTATTAGGAGCATAATTAAAGGTGAAATGAACATTAAATCAATGTTTGCAAACTAAACTTCTGAGTATGTGAGCATGTCTATTTTTGCCTTCACTCAAAACCAGGACAAAACTTTCCCCTCAAAGTCATATTTTTTTCCGTGCTAAAGTGCATTTTGTCTCATTTTCTGCACTAAAAATGCATTATTTTCCTTTCAAAACATTTTTCCTTTTTTTTTGCGTGAATTCCTTATGGCTGTATTTGTGTAGGAAGGGAGATTTGCTACATGATAAAAGGAGACTGGCAAGCTGAAGTCCTAGGGGTAAATCACTTAATGATGCAAATCAGAAACCTCCCAGGTCCAGACTAGCTTGGAGGCAAGGAACCACACATATGTGTGAGTCTGCTTAAAACCAGCTGTGGTTGTACTGCACTTCTGGATAGACCTGTCTTTTACTAGGCAATCTTTTACTAGTAATGACCCCAGGCTCATCGAGTTTTCAAAACCCCCTTTCAGAAAGAAACATCATCTGCTGCATATATTTCAATACTACCTCCTCACAGTGTGCATTTAAAAGAAAGCACCTTATTATAATAAGCAGAGAAATTGGGTAACACAGAGGTGCTTGGCTAAATGGAGCAGCTGCTTTCAGTCTGAATAGCTGCTCAATGTAAATAAGCCGTGGCAGTTTTTCAGTGGCTTTCAGAGCCCATGCAATAAAGCTAGGGAAGAACAAAACTAATGGGGTAATTAAGAAAAAAAAAAAATCTGGGAGCGGAGGGAGAGTTGCTATCTGTGAGCTATCATGAAATAAACCAAGAAGTCCCTCCTGGGTGTTCATTTGAGCAGGGTGGAGAGGATTCCCCCCCTAAACTGATGGTGTAAAGAAGATGTCTGTGCTGTCAGGGCCTGATGAAGTGCTTCAAAGCCACAGGGCAGGGCTTCATGCTGCCTTCACTTGGGGAAAGTTTTCTGCGTTTGTCTATCCAGCAACACACATTCTCTCAGATTAATTCCAGCTGTGCAGTGCCTTGCTGGCAGAGTCATTACGTATTAGCAATGCTATCCCATTTGAGCAAATGGTCTCCCCTTGCACAGCTCACTCTCTCGCTAATGCTTTCTCTCACACATACATAGATACACAAAACTTGATTATCTTAGTCTTTCTTTTTACTGACAAGAGGCTAGATTTTTTCCATTAAAGAACCAGTGAAGATGAACAGGGGTCTAAGGTTTAAAGAAAGTGTCAAACAGACAGTGCTCACCATTTCATTTTTCTGTTCTCATTCCTTTACTCTTTCACAACTCTCAATTCCTTCCTCCTCCTAAAACTTTCAAAAAGCTGTTAAAATGTATGTTTGAAATCAGGGAAGAGATTAGTTTGAAAAATGGGAAAATGAATTACAGTGTCCTACTTCCATGTCCTTGTTTTTTGTTTTTTTTTTCCCCAGACTTGGGATGTCCTCTTTATTACTACAAATTTGAGCAGTGACTGTGGCCAAATTAGTTCATTGTTGATCCTAAAGATGTTCAGAAGTCTTCTACAGTTGATCTTCTATTTGTTGACTTCTTTGTGTCTCAGTTGCTTTGTTATGGGTTCCCCATCCCTGGAGTGTTCAAGGCCAGGTTGGATGACGCTTTGAACAACCTGATCTAGTGGAAGGTTTCCCTGCCCATCAGTGGGGTTGGAAAAAAATAACCTTTAATGTCATTTTCCACCCAAAATATTTGTGATTCTCTAATCCTATGAAAATGGGGATTGCTGTATTGTCCTTCCTTGCAACTGAACTTTCCAACACTCCTGTTGGAGAATAGTCCACCATGTAACACAGTTGTAAGACTGATGTGCAATAGGACCTCTGTAGCACACAATTTTGGAGAATTTATGAACAGCATTAGTGTATAGAGATTTATGGGAATTTACGATCATCACAGTAGAAAACTCCCTCACAACATTTAACGGCCTTAAGGTTGGAAGGCAAAACACCACTCAGCTCTGTGTGCTGAGTCTTTATTACACCTGACTTAGGCAAATATTACATTGCAATAAAGGGTAGACAGAAACACTGTTCTTATACTGCTGAGAGCCATGAGTGGTTCACAAATGTCTTCAGTTCTAACTTTCGAAATAGATGTATCAGACTTAAAATCTCCCTCTGAATTTGTATAGTAGCAACAAACTGCTCAGGAAACCAAAAACTTCACATCATAGACATTGTGTAACATACCTGAATCATGCCTCTTGCAAGCTCCTCCTGAAGACTCAGTTTGTTGTCAATGTAAATTTAGTGTGTTCTAATAAATTTATTGTATTGCAGGGAATATGATAAAGGTGTGGTGCTTTTGTGGGCATTCCTCTGGCTGTGACCTGTCAAATATGTGTTTCTGGTTAACATTTGGAAGAGCTCTCCATAACATAGAATATACTGAAGAGCTGCCCAGCTATTCTGTCTTGTCTGGGTCATTGCTCTGGGTGACTGATCTCTCATTACTTTGGTGCATGCGTCCCCCATAAGG
The DNA here is from genome assembly GCA_013396975.1 of Bucco capensis. Lineage (NCBI taxonomy): Eukaryota > Metazoa > Chordata > Aves > Piciformes > Bucconidae > Bucco > Bucco capensis. The sequence continues at coordinate 40,202 of VWZO01012110.1, forward strand.
AAGTTAGCTTGCACATTTTGTATCTGAAGATGAATGGGGAAGTGCAGCACCTCTACTTCTTGCAGACTTCTCAGATGTTGTGATTTGAAGTAACTGGTTGTCTGCCCAAAAGTCAAGTGCGTTTGGCCTAGCCTCTTGTCTTGAGTCACAACCTTCATATATCCATTTATTTTAATGTTAATCTGATAATATTCATCCCCCTTATCTGGTAGGTCTGTTCTGTATTAACAGGTTAGTAATATCCATTGCTAACTTTGTCACTGTGACCGTGTTAAGTACATGGACATTCCTTATGTTCAACAACATGTAAATTACACAAGTGAAGCAACATGTAAAATGGGATTGATTGAAACTGATGTTGATTTATTTAGCAGAATGGATGTTTGTAAGTTTGTTATTTTCCTTGATCAGAGAGAATTACTCTTCTTTCCCTGTCATAAATGGAATGTTTGTGACTGATCAAGGGAAGAGAGATTAGGAAAATATGTTTGACCCTTGATTTGATTCTTTGCTTTCTTTAGAGCAGATTTTAATGCCCCTCCGCTATTTAATTCTACAAAAATCTTGCACATTTATTACTTATGTAGAGATTGTCCTCTTTATTGTTTCAGTGTGTCAAGATGCCAGCTCATATGCAGCATGCTCCCTGTTGGCCATTTCTACCGGTTGCAGCTGGGGTCTATCTCTGCCAGTTTCTTGCAGCGATCCCCCTTAGGTACCCCAGTATCGGATGGTAAGATTGACGGAGAGATAGACAATAGGTTGGCAAAGGCATATAGTGCTTTTGGAAAACTCTATAAAAGAGTCTGGCGAAATAAACACTTGAAGAAAAGTACAAAGATCAGTGTTTATAGANTGTGGATGGAGCACTGCCCAGATCTTCATTCGCGAAGCCTAGCCGTAATGAGATCAGAGATTTCATTGTGAATGGTGTTCTTTGATTTAATTTCTGTGATACAGCTTTTGAGAAAATCAGAGCCAGAGAACTTGGTATCTTTGGTAAGAGCCAATGTATCTTAGTGCAGAAATGCATTTGAGGGGGAAAAAAAAAAAAAAAAGGTATATGGGAAAAAGGAAAGGAAGAAACAAGTAAATAAAGTATCCGTGCAGCGGGTGAGAGGAAAAAAAATAAAAAGGAAATGCTCTTCTGTAGAATAAAATAATGCTATTGGATGCCAAAAGAGTGGGTTTGCACTGCCTAAGGATGGCAGGAGTAAAATCTTTGATAAAAGTAGTAGTAAAATAAAGTATTCCAACTTAGTGACATTGTATTTGTCCAGAAATAATTTAGAAGACCATAAGAGGAGGAAGCACTAAGAGAAATAAAGGTGAAGAGTAGATATAAGAATGATTCATAAATTGAAAGATGATATTTTTCCCTTCTTCTCCTAAGGAAAAATACATCCAGTATTGTAACAAGTGTTTTTTCAAGGGCACTGAACAAGTGCTGCATTTTAGATATTGAAAATAGAAAAGCCAAGAAGAATGAGGCCAAAATGCTTGAAGATGGAAGTAACAGTATTTTATTTCTTTAGTAATTGCCATGTATTGAAGCTTGAATTGAGTCTGAAGATGTATTCTTGGAAACAGGAACAAAAGAATAAATAGAAGTAATCTACAGAAATGGGCTGGAGAGGAGTTTGCTCATAACTGAAGGAGAAGGAGAATGAAAATAGGAGAAATGTAGGAATATGTTTCTCACCTTCATTCTCTCTAACCAGGCTGTGGGCACTTTCACTTCTTTTAAGGATGTGGCATCATTGTAAAAAGCAATATAATAGTTGTTGAAGACTGTCACGGACTGCTAGTCAAAACGTATTTTATAGAGTAGATGTATTATTTCTATATCCATTATAAGTGTACATCCTGGATAGAATTTTGCAACGGGACAGAAGCTAAAATTGACATTTTGAGTGTAAATGGTTTTAAACTTTGCAAAAAGGGATGGGTTCAGAATTATTTTTGCAGAACATTGGAGGACAGTGTTCTTGTACTCAAGGTTTGGGTTAAGAGTTAAGCTGCCAGAATTTATTTCATCCCTTCTATATGCGTCTATGTTGGCTTGACTTAAGTCCTCTTCACGTTTTGTATTTTGACTTCTGTAATGTCAAACAAGATATCCATCTCATCCCATCAAGTCTTTGGCTTCTCGGGCCTTACCTCCTCACCATGTTTAAAACAACCAGTGCACTGTAAGATCCCTATGGTTCATAACATCAATGACTATAGTTTCCTTAAATAGAAAGTGAAAGTTTCTCATCATCTCAAATTGAACCTGTATTCACCTATTGCTTAATTTTTAAAATCCATAGATAAAGCTCAGGACAGCACAATGTGCTAGGCAGGAAAGAGGAGACAGGTTTTCAAAGGCACGATCATCTATGGCTCCTTACAAGCAAGTGAAAGCAAAACATTTTCAAGTCCAGGGAGTATAAAACTTGTAATAGCTCCAGAGATAATTGTTTCAGGATCAGAAATTTGTATCACTCTATGGGTTTTTCCCTTATCTGGTGAAACCTGACTCAAGGAAGCTCACAGATTCTTGACTACAAATTGTCTTTTGAAAGACTCCTTTTCCTTCCGGAATTAATTATATAGAAATTGAGAACATATTTTTTTTAATCAGCCATACAAACTTGAGCATATTAGTTTCATCACAAAACACTGTTGTAAGACCAAAGGCTCCCCTTCCTCAAGAACTTAAACAATAATTGGCAAATTTGTCCTTGACAAACACTTCCTCTTTAGGATGTGAGCTGTGGTCATGATGGCATTTGTGCTTTCTCACCCCCTAAAAAACATAATCTTTGTTATTTTTTTGTTCCCTGGTACAGTAGCCATTCTAACCGTAGTGGTGAAACATGAATTCTTGGACTACTCTTCAAGAGACAATTAGAAAATTTATAGAATTGCTGATGAAGTGGTTAAAAATTGGGACATGTAATTTCATTTCCCTGTTTTGTTACATAGAAGTTTTATGGTTTAGGGTTTTCTGAATAACAATCATGAGATGCTCAAACACTGCAAATTGGAGACCTTTGCATGAGAAATCTATGTTTTGTCTCTGAGTAAAGAAATATATGACCACTTCCAATCTAATTGTTCAAATCTGATGAAGATGGAATAGAGTTTAGCACCTATAACCACAGTTTAGCAGCTATCGCCACAAAGCTATCGGGGGGAGGGGAGGCGGGGGGGGGAGGGGAGCAAAAAACAAGAAAAAAAAACCAAACAAAACCAACAACAATAAAATAAACATAGAGAGTTTAACTTACGTGAAAATGTTGCCATTCATTACTAAATACGCATACAGAGACGTCAGGCAGTGTTTTCTCGGGTATGTTAAAAATCTTTTAAGTATAAAAATAGCTATTCAAACATCTAGTTCCATTCTGTGATGTGAAGCAGAAGAGGTATCCTTGAGATAAAGCAGGGAATAGAAGAGAGATAGCCATCTATCTGCTTTAGAGGAAAGCATGAGTTGCTTTTAAATAATCATGCATGTATGTATAATGTCCAGAGATCTAAAAGGAATTAGCTGATTGCCCTCTAGACCAGATTTTAACAAGTTTTTGGAAAGCTGAGGGAATTTCCTGGAGATTGGATGACTGCCAGAAAAATCCCAGCTTTTGAATGGAGCAGAAGATATGGCTCAGTAAACTGGTTGGTCAGATGTCAGTCTGGCCAAACTGTTGGAACAGTCAATTCAGGACTCTGTCAACAAAGAATTAGAGACTAAAAATATAATTACTGCCAGTCAACATGTTTGCATGGAAAGGAGGTCTTGTCATACAAATATGTAATATTTTTTGGACAACATTACAGGTCTGATTGATAAAGACAATGCTGTTGACATAATATGCTTGGATTTCTCCAGTGAATTTGAGTTAGTACTACATGATGTTTAGATTAAAAAAACCCTACATTTTATGGAATTAACAAGGCATGCATTAGGTGGACTAAAACTCCCTGTCTGACAGGTCTTGAAACAGTGTTTTTAATGGGGACAAATCAATGGGTTGAGCTGCTACTAATGCCACCTCCAAGGGGTTAGGGTCCTAATCGAACTCCCTTCAGCCTTTGTTTCAATGGGATAAATCTTTACCAGTAAAATCTGAAGAAGCCACATTAGTTTTTAGATGACCAGTAATGAGTGCAGTGTTTGGAATTGCCTGATCAAGTGTTCAAAATCTGACAAAGTTATTCCATAAAACCAAATAAAAGTGCAGCACCCATCAACAGAAACTATGGATCATATTTATAAGATAGAAAACACTGCAGTGAAAAATTAAAGCAACTGAAAATTAATCTGAAAATTAAGAAATACAAGATGATGACTATTTCAGTGTGGGATTTTGGTGTGGTGTTCAAGCAAATATGGCCTCAGAAACTGCCAAATGGGAAGTATCAGTCAAAATATTGTCACTATGTTATAATTATAGGAATTGCAAATGTTTTTCACATTTCCAGACAAAATAACACTTGAAAACAAAAATGGCAATCTTTTCAGCAGAAAATGTCAACATAAAATATTAGATATTTCCAAATGTTCTTTCAGCTCTTTTGACCACAAAGATTTATATTAATTTTGACCATGCTTAATGAATAACTTACATCCCTCTTGAAGTGCGTGGTTTTGTTCATTCTCTTTTTCTCCTAACAAAAACCTGGTTCATCTCTGTCCATTACTCAGCACTGATACTAAATTTCTACTAAATTTCTTGGGGCTGCTTAAAATAAACTGGAGTAAAAAAGAAAAGGGTTTCTGCAGATGGAAGGCAGATATTATTAATTTGGGTTTTGGTGAAAAAAAAAAGACTCCATACGATTTGAGCACTGTGCATGGCAGCTGACATATGGAAAAATTGTGTGTCAGGGAACTGGGCAGAAATGAGTGTTTTCAGTCTGTATATACAATAGATGGTCATTGCCTGCCTTTTCATTCTCAGAAGGTAAAATATCAAATCAAATCAAAATAAATAAATCTCATAATAAAAAAAAAGAAACAAAAAAGAAAAAACAGGCTGTTATAGACGGACTTTTTATAGAAAGTTTTGAATGCCATCTGTCATAATTATACTCTAAGATCAGCTCAGATAATTCAGAATGCTAAAGACTTCCTCTTAAAAATAGAGTAATTTCTGACTGAACCTCAGAAACTACCTTTAGAGCATCAGTGATGTTAAATTTCTACTTTTATCCCAGTGGCCAGGGTAGACCCCCTCCATCTGCCTACCACACCCCTGCAAATGTTGCTCTGCCACCACATGGTCCCCTCCAACTTCAGAGTACTCCTCCATATTTATTTTATCTCTCATTTCTGGGCACTGTCTGTGTTTAATTCCAAGCCATTTTTCTAAATGTATCCATGAGAACACATACTATGCATCCGATTTGGTCATCTTATTATGTATGCCCAATGCATTTGTATACATTCCTTTAAACTTGCATCCCAGCATGCGACTCGTTTCTTCGCTCTCTCTGCGCCTGACACATTAACTTATTTTCTTGCTCCATAAGTCAGCATGTTATGTTCATAGAAGATGATTTACTGAAACATGACCTTTTTTTTTTTTCTTTTGATTTTTAAATACAAGACATTGTATTGTAGAAGGATTTGGACCTTCTGCAATAGCCCATTCCAATATTCTTTTAAACTTAAGTGTTGTTGCTACTATCTGAAAGTATGTTATGAATACATGGCAGGTACATTTTTCATCCTTTCCCCTATAGTATACATGGTGAATTGTGGACTCAGAGGATGACATTCTTGACAGATGAAACTGCTATCAGAGTACATGCCTTTTATTAATACATAGTGATGTTTTGATATAACTCTTAGGTTAAAGAGTCTGTGAGAAAGAATTTTTAACTGTAAACTACAGTCAAAAGTAGAATAACAATTACCCAAATTAATCTTAATTTTATATAGAATTAAATACTTATGTTCTCCCATAATGGCTTACTAATCATTCCCTATCCATGTTTTCATACTGTCAAATATAATTGTGCATTCTAGTGAAAATAAAGATAATTTTTAAAATAATTATGTATATCTGCCATTTCAGATTCTTCTTTTCTTATGGTACTTTATACTGTGCTTTATCTGTTAGCAGCTCGATTAGGTCACCTTCAAAACATCTAACAGCAAGACAGAGGCAACTTACTGCTTGTCAAAAGTTCCTGAAATATCTATAGAAAGCATCAAATCTGCTGAAAGTTGTTGAGGGATTTTGAACATTAAGAGAAGGAGGGCTCAATGGAGTTTTTTCTTCTTTTTCTTCCCAAACCTGGAGGACTCAGTCTCATATGACATACAAGACTATTTCACATCTGCAGTGCAAATGCTGTCATCTTTCAGTGATGCTTCCATCTTGGACCCAGCTATGCTCTTAGACATGATTTTACTGCTGCTGCAGCTGCCTGTGGCAGTGGTAGTCATGGTGGTTTCCATTGCAGGTTACATTATTTCTTGAAAATTAGTGAGAAGCGGCCCATGGTGCCTGACCAAATCTATCTTTCCAAGTGAACAAGCCATTTGCTTTATAAATGTGCCTATCCCTTGCTAAGCATTTGAAACACTTTGGCAATAGGCTGCCATTGATGGAGGCAGCAATAATGGAGACTTCTGCCCATAACTAAGCATTTCCTTGATGCTTTGTCTTCTCAGTTCAGTGTGTGATCTGGGCTGGGTACAGCTCACGTTGCTGTTACTCTGCTTTAGCCACTCTTTGAAGCCTTGTGTAATTTTACTTGTAACTTCCTATGCAGCCTCACTCTTTCTTTTCATTTTTTGACCATCAAGTGGATATTTTCCAGATTTACATCAAACTTTTGATCTAAAAAATTGACTTTGCTTTGTGTCCTGAGCTGGACCGGTGCAGTACCTAGAAAAGTAAGACAAGGATGAGCAAGAGCCTAGTTGCCTAGTGTAAGTCTCTGCTCTGATCAATGAATTTAGCTGGAATTCCTCCTTTCAAAACAAGATCTGATTCAAGAAAAAAAAAATTCTC
>VWZO01012110.1:49955-61345 GCA_013396975.1 Bucco capensis
TCCTCAGTGGTCCGATTTCTGGGTATGTGGGCATCCACATGACGTACTCTCACAGGTAGTTTTTCTAGCCGAGTAGCAATATCTTGCCATAACAAGGCAGCCCAAATGGGTTTGCCTTTGCGTTGCCAGTTATTGCTCTTCCATTGTTTCAGCCACCCCCATAAAGCATTCGCCACCATCCACGAGTCGGTGTAGAGATAGAGCACTGGCCACTCTCTCTCTTCTTCGCCTCTCTGGCAGCCCTGCTTGGCACCCCCAGCTTTGCTGCTTTCTGCGCTTCTGAGTCCAGGCCTCCGGGGTCCAGCTTCCTCCCTTTCTCTCTCCCCCACCGGGGGAGTTCGGCTGCGGTAATTTAGCAACCAGGAGGGAAGGTGGGAGGTTTGGATCTTGGTGCTGGCTCTGTATCTATGCTTATACATATATATATATTTGCCTCTGCCATTGTTTTCTATTAAAATAGTTAAACTTGTTCAGCCTTTTCCTATCCACAAGTCTCGTTATTTCATCCAAACTATAACAGTGATAATGGAGTCTTTTGAAATATTCACAAAGAAATTCAATGGGGTCATAACCTGATCTTCTTCCATTGTTTTGATTTTGCAAAATTGTTCTGATTTTGCAGAATTTCCTGTTATATATCTTTTTCCTTTCATTAAAAAATTAAGACAACTTTTCATTCTCATTGATGCTTTTTAAAGTTAATCATGATGAATTTTCTAATCACAACATAAAAAGCATGACTCTGAGCACTCAATGTTCTATTTCATGGTAATGTAATGAAACCAAGTGTTCCAGGGATGCAGAATTACCAGTCTGAAATTACTGTTTAGGAATATGCTTATTTCTAAGGAAAAAAAACCCAAACAAACAAACAACAAAAAAGTACTACATTAAAGTTACAGTTTACAAACACATTGTAAACCTAAGGTTACACAGAATCTGTCTAAACTTTTCTCTGTTATTCTTGAAGCTGTCAACAACTTTTTATTACTACCCTTACCTTTATTTAAATGATTGCAGCCTAGATGAAGTCTGGGAAATGAAATAGTTTACATCAACTAAAAATCTGGCCTTGAGCCTTTGATAAACATTGTATATTCTTCAGTTAACCTAACCCTATGCTGGTGGTATTCAGAGTGTGGTTATGATCATGATGCTGAGCATGGCTGACTCTATAAGGCATCATCAGTTTGAAAGGCAGACATTCCCCCAGCGCTCTGCTTTAATAAGAAAGAGGGTAATGTCATGGTTGTTGTTGTTAGGTTATGGCCATTAGGTAAATCATCAAAGGACTCAGATACACAGCTAAGAATCTTTCTTTCTCACAGCCTTCCTGTGTTACCATATCGTGGAACACTTTGCACTTCCCGGCAAAATCTTTGGCTGGCTTCAGACAAAGAGAAAAAAGACGTGTTTTTAGTGCTGAAAATCAAGACCTGAGAGAAATAAAAAAGATCTATAGTTTTGCCCTTTTCGAGGTAGAAGAAAGCAGATGCCAATGACTATGAAGTTGGCATTACCATGCCCAGATTGACATACGTTCAGTCATGTCCTGGATCCTTAGGACCTGGTTCTTGCAGGGGAAAGAGAACTCTAGAAAATGGTGCGTAGTTGAATTATGAATAGACAGGGGAAATTTAGGGGATTATCTACCTGACTCCATAGGAAGCTAAAGTCATGCTGCTCATGAAACAAGTTGTTGGCTGAAAGTTTCTGGGGTGGAAAGAGTAATGCTCTGTGGGGGGAGGCCAAGGTGAATCATAGAATCATAGAATGGTTTGGATTGGAAGGGACCTCTGGAGGTCATCTAGTCCAACCCCCCTGCAGTGGCCACGGACATCCCCAGCTAGATCAGGCTGTTCAGAGCCCTGTCAAGCCTCATCTTGAATGACTCCTGGGATGGGGCCTCAAACACCTTCCTGGGTAACGTGTTCCAGTATTCCACCACCCTTGTGGTGAGGAACTTCTAATATGCAGTCTGAGGTTCCTGCTCAGCTCATTACATCCCAGCTATCAGAGTCCTGGGAAAAAGAGACTTTGTTTTGGTTTTTGCAGATTTTTTAATTAAAGTGTTTATCATTCCTCAGGACATAAGATGTACATAGAATGAGGAGAATCTTTTTTTTCCTTATTCTTATTTATTTTATTTCAGTGCTTCCTCTCTTGTGAATAGCACCACTTAAAGTGATATAAAATCCACCCCTTGGTTAAACACAGTGGAATTTTGTTGGAAACAAAGCATCTGAAATTGTTACCATCTTATGTCTTTCTCTCTAAATTTTGCCCATACACTTTAGGAAGGCAATCCCTTTCATGTCGCATAACACATCCTCACTGGCAGCTACAGTGTGTGCACTTTATTAGAGCATTTTTTCCCCCTAGATATAATGGCACCAATTAAATTACCTTGCAGCCTGACCCTAATCTGGCAGGAATGATTATTCCATGAAACAGTTAGGGCTCTAATTGACATGAAGTGCCTGCAAAATATGTCTTTTGCAGCAGACCCTGTCAAAGTCACATTGATATGCTAATACCTATAGCTGGCAGAATCACTTCATAAAAAGAGACACTGAAAATTGAATTATTTCAATTTCAGTACCTAGGAATCTAGTGATCTGTCTGTATATGTAACTAAGTAGGTGCAGTACTTTATATGGGTAAACAGCTGTACTAGGACGTTGCTATGGAAACTGCTTGACTCATGACAATTGTGTTACTGATGAAGTCATTAGTGGTGTGAAATGTACTTTGAGGTTGTCAAGTGTACACTCCAGGAATATTTCAACAGTATTAGTGGAGCCTTTTCATTTGCATAATTTAGGCTTTCACATATGATCTTGTTATGGTACAGGAAAATGGCATGCCACAGCCATAGTGTGGCTGTGCTCAACTCAGGAGGATTGCTCTAGTGCTGTTCTGCAGTGAAATGCAATTGGTTCCTGCATGCAGAATAAAGTTCTCTTTATTCTCTTGGTCTATTCTCTTTATTTCTCTTTGTCTTCTTCTTCTTTTTTTTCAATAAAAATATTTTGAGGCATAGCACTCTTCAAAGGATAAACTACTTAAACTTTTGTGGTGCCTACTTGACTTTGAAGGTCTAGACCTGTGTTGTTTCTTTTTTCCACAATAAGCTCCAGATTTACTCCAGAGAAACCACAAGCAGGTTCAGAATTATAGGGGCTTACTTTTTCCCCATCTTAGCTTTTCACTACCAGAGTTAGTGTGATTTGCTATGCTATAAAGCTGAATGATGAATCCCAGGACTTTTCTTAGAGTCATATGTCTTTTCTTCTAAGTGTTTCAGACTACAGAAGGGTTTTTGGTTTTTTCTTGCTGGCAGGAAGATGCAACGAAGACCTTGGCAAGTCTCTGACAAGCTGTCTGAAGGGACTCCTCCAGTTTTTATGTGCCCCCTGGCAGCAAGGTGCTGACTAATCCAGCAATATTTATTCCTGTATATGTCCTGTCCTTCTTGTGGGCTGTCCCTGCACTGCCTTTCAGGTCTACTCACTGAAGGTACATCATCCTTGCCATGGCTTTCACCTGTCAGGCCTATTTCCAAAGAAATACTAATGGTTGTCTGGGTGACTTGGCTTAAAATTCAATTTCAAAAAAATTACAAAGGAACAAGTACCTATCAGTCTGCATGTAGACATACAAGCATACAAATACACAGATGCTAAAGATGTCACTGATAACAGTAGATCAATGTGAGAGCTCAAGACTTTGTCACCAAGATGTTAGTAGCCTGCTAATGCTAGACGTTGTGAGTTGATCTTATTTCAGTGTCTGATCTATTGAAATGCAAAATAATGCTGTATATTCACTCTATATGTTCAGCCAAATACTGTGTAATCACCAGCCTCTTATGTATTAATTACAACTTAGCTTTACAATTAGGATGAGCAGAAAAGTAAGCATGAAATCAAAGCTGAATTTGATTAGCATACTTTGACAGGATCTTTACTAGTCACGGGTATCTTTAATACTGTATTTAATGTATATGCATGTGTGTATGAGGTGAAAGAAGAGACATTTTATCAGACTTTGGTAGCATAATACCAAAATATTGCAAATCATTGCCAGTTTGAAGGGATTTGACCTATACACCAAGTTCAATGGCTTTCTGAATCAATTTGTTTTCCTGTCTAGTGCCCTCCATTCCACATGAAAAAGATCTCCTTTTTCCCTTAGAAAGAGATAATTTTTTTAATGCTAGCAGAAAATTCATCTGTATTCTTCTTTCAAAAATTTAAGATGATCTATTGGTATGAGTAGGTTAATGGAAAAGTGAATAGGACAAGTAATTGACACTCTTATAGTCTAACATTACCACTTCATATTAAGGAAAAAGATTATAGTGTAAACTTCATGTTGAAATCCTACATTTCTTTCAGATCTAGTTCATGAAGCCTGATTTCACATGTTCTCAGTTGTTTTGGTTTTACTTCCTAATCCACTGACCTCTCACAGAATCACAGAATCGATCAGGCTGGAAAGACCTCCGAGATCATCAAGTCCAACCCTCCATCAACACAAATCCATTTACTAGATCATGGCACTCAGTGCCACATCCAATCTTCGTTTAAAATCTCCAGGGATGGTGAATCCACCACCTCTCCAGGCAGGCCATTCCAATGCCTGATCACCCTCTCTGTAAAGAACATTTTTCTGATCTCCAACCTAAATTTCCCCCGGCAGAGCTTGAGCCCGTGCCCCCTTGTCCTATTGCTGGGTGCCTGAGAGAAGAGACCAGCTCCCACCTGGCTAGAACTTCCCTTCAGGTAGTTATAGACAGCGATGAGGTCTCCTCTGAGCCTCCTCTTCTCCAGGCTAAACAACCCCAGCTCCCTCAGCCTCTCCCCATAGGACTTGTGCTCCAGTCCCTTCACCAGCCTTGTTGCTCTTCTCTGGACCCGCTCCAGCACCTCAATATCTTTTCTGAACTGAGGGGCCCAGAACTGAACACAATACTCAAGGTGCGGCCTCACCAACGCAGAGTACAGGGGAAGGATCACTTCCCTGGTCCTGCTAGCCACACTATTTTTGATACAGGACAGGAACCCATTGGCCTTTTTGGCCACCTGGGCACAGTGTTGGCTCATGTTGAGCTTCCTGTCAATTAGTACCCCCAGGTCCCTTTCCGCCTCGCTGCTCTCTAGCCACTCTGTGCCCAGCCTATAGCTCTGCATGGGGTTATTGTGGCCAAAGTGCAGTACCCGGCACTTGGTCTTATTGAACTTCATCCTATTGGAATCAGCCCATCTCTCAAGTCTATCCAGATCCCTCTGCAGAGCCCTCCTGCCTTCCAGCAGGTCGACACACCCTCCCAACTTGGTGTCATCAGCAAATTTGCTGATAATAGACTCAATCCCCTCATCTAAATCATCAATAAAGATGTTAAACAGGACTGGACCCAACACAGACCCCTGGGGAACACCAGGGGACTCTTAGAGGTTTAGTATTTACAATTGGCCAACATAGAAGATTTTGCATGGCTGATCCCTAAATTAGCTTCCTTCCATCACTATATGGAAAAGCTGCATGCATCCTTAGAGCTGCCTGAAGAAATTAAATATATCTTCATAATAATCTGTGAACAAAAAAATGTGTGCTTTTCCATTATTCCTTCCATGATTCCCCTATGTGCTTTCTGTGCCAACAGAAATGATGTGCAACACATCAGCCCTAAAAGCAAATTATCCCCAAGAACTTCTGTGTGGGGATCTGTGGTTTACAGAGAGCTGTTATGATGACCAAGTTCCACATCTGCTGTCATCAGAGGGAGATCCTAGCAGTCCATGGCACCAACATTATCACAAAGACAGGGAAGGCCTTCAGGCTAACAAGACCCCACCATTAGATGAAGATGATTAGGAGATTGAACAGGCACTTGCTTACCCCAAAAGTGGTCATCTTCTGAGTGTTTGAAATTGCATTGTCTATGTTTTAGGTCATGGACAACAGCTTATGTCTGAGTTGTGTCTGGTCCTAATAAAGTTTTATTATGGAAGAAGGAGCACGGAACAGAAAACTTCTACAAGTTTCAGACAAGGATTCATTGCCTGTGCAGTGCCTGGACTCTACTGTCTATTTGGCCTTTCAGATGGACTGAGCAAGATGTCAGGGTTCTTTTCCATCACAGAATTCTGTGAAAAACCCTGGTGCAAAGCAGAGAGCAACTCAGTGCTAATTTTGTGTAGCTAACAGACCCGATGTGAACTGAACCTACTTAGCAGCAGCTACTAGTTACACAGATGCACTGGGATCTGCTACATCTTTTTACTGCCACAGGCAGTAAAAGGGAAGTGAACTAAGTGAAGGCAACTTCATCCTTCAAGTCACATTTTTGCCTTAGAGTCATGACTGTAAACTCATGTGGCCAGCCAAAGCCTTTCTTGCGCTTGGTGGCAGCGGGGATTTAAAGAAGGGGTCCTGTCTTCCATCTATAGTTGGCATATATTTAAAAAACTTTACAACATTTTAATTCATTCATACACAAATTTAATGATATTTTTTCAGGCCTTTTTGAATTTGGCTTTGGCTTAGCACAGCAACAAACCAGAGCACAGCTAAGAGGACAGATGATATGTAAAAGAGAGAGACTATGATGTGACAGTTAAATAAGGGAAGCACTCCAAACTAAAGACTTCAGGCAGGTATGAAATGACACTTCTGGAAGGCTTTCTTAGGCTTCCTCATCAATGAAAGCCTGATGGGTGAGAGGAAGAGAGCAGAGAGAAGCTTGATCATCTTTGTTCAATCCTCCAGAGGACTGCTCCCTGCAGCACTGATGTGGTTTTTTTCTCCCAAGTAGAAGCAGCAGCAGAATGTTAACAAGCTTCATTTTCTGCTCCCAACAACAAGGAAATGACCTTTGACCGCTTCCCTGGCTATTTGTGTTCTTGATGCTGATAGAGCCAGATTTTCACAAAACAAACCTGGGTAATTTTCATGGCAGCCACACTGTTCCAAACCAATTAGCAAGCCAGCTTGATAGGGTAAGGTTGTGGTGAAGCCCATGGCTACTTTAATAAAATTTCTTGTGTATCAGTATGATTTTATTCCCATTGGACCAAGAGACTGAAATTCAAGATCTGTAGCAGATAAAGTGAAAACCACAGAGATTCCATACCATATATACTAAATTTAACCTTTTTGGGGAAAAAAACCATGTAGGTTAGTATGTAGGTTTCCTTTTGCTTTTGTATACTGTACTTAACATTATGCAAATAAAACAGTGGGTACACTGATGATTCTACTGGCCTAAAGTTCACCATGTATTATAGACTGAGTCACCAGCAGAGAGCTAGGCACTCTGCAGAGGCACATAGGAAAATATGATTCCCACACACAGAGGTAGGTAGGGCAAGCACCAGAGGCAAAGGGATGTTGTAAAGTACTGAGGGCCCCTGTACAAGTTAACCCTGCTTAATGAGTTAAGTCAGATTAGACATTACGTGGGCTTTTAGCCCACTGAGAGATGGGTTTAAGCCACACTGCCACCTCCTTGATTAGATGTCTTCTTTGGAGGTATTCAGCACTTGGCCACAGGAACGGTATTACAAGGAGAGTGATCCCAGCTGGACAAGGCAAAGAGACTGTGTCATATCATTGTCATTTAACATAATTGATTGCCTGAATTTGCTGGAAAACAAATGGAAGTTGGCACTAGCTGAGCAGAGGAATGGAGAGAATATGATGCAAGAGGCCTCTCCCCCTTGAAAGGCAACAGCGCCCTGGAGCACTGACAATGCCGGCCCTTGTTTCTGGTTCTGGGTTTCACAGCTCTGTGTGGACTCAATTTCTGCCTATCTACAGGCTATTCAGTCCCACCAACCCCAAACATTTAAAAGTCATGAGCCAGACTCCACAGGTTTTGAGAAAAGTGGAGAGAACAATAACAAGGGATTTTATCTTTGTCTGCTGTGGGATTGGTCATTTTAAGGTACTTCTTTGTCTTCATCTTTAATCTCCTGTTATAAACACAAAATCTATAGAATAGCTTAAAGAGAAAGAGAGACAGGAATTTTGCTATGATGTAGTGTTTCCATGACAGTTTGCAAACTCACACCCAAAACAAGCTGAATCCCAAACTACATTTTCCTTCATTTTTCACTTGCAAGAATCCAAAGGAATACATGAAAATAATGCTCACTTTAGATAAATAGGAACTTCTGATTTAATGTGATTTATTTATTTTTTATCCTGCTGTCTGAAAACTCACTTACCTGAGCTCTTTCCAAGGAAGTAAATTATGTTCTAATGAGTGAAAAAGTAGTATATAAAAATATTATGTTCTAATATTGGCAAAGAGACAGTTTTACAATCTGCAATGTACAGTATGCAATGCTTAATGCCATTAATAATAGTCATGAGCTCTGGATTTGGGTAATTACTATAAGATACTGGTTAGGTACACAAAAGTCAAATTGACAGCTGCTGAATAATCCTGTTCTATATATTTCACTCTGTGGCTGGTTTTTTTTGTGGACGACTTTCTGAAATTTTGAGTACAAATGCCTCTTAGCGTGAATAAAGTCATAACTTTTTATCAAGCATCATCTTGCATGCGCCTATGCTGCTTTAAGTTCATGGTCATCAAAAAGAGTAAATTGGCTTCATTGACTTCATTTTACCTATGTTGAGAAGTACAATACAAGAAGCATCTTCAGGCCTGTCCTCAGTATCTACAATTGATGGGAGGTTGCCATTTAAAAAAGGCAGTGGAGTCCTCTTTCATTTCTTTTATGAGACAGAAAGAAGGATTTTATAGCCTGTGGCATTTTGGTGAAAGGCTTGCATACTGCTTGTGATATGCAGCAGCTCTGTCTCTGCAACAAAGGCATATTATGCTGGGAATGCAGGAAAAAGATGTCATTAATTCCACCTCCATTACTTGAATACAGCTGAAACTTGTGGGAAATACAGTACTCGGGTGTCGCTTATGGAATAGCAAACCATATGCTGTCTGTATGTAAATCTATGTAGGCAGTACCCTTTCATACTGCGCTCCTCCACTAATGTTATGTGAGCTAAGAGAAATGAAGCTTCTTTCATATTTTGCAGATCACACTGGTGAGGTAGCATTTGAAATGGCATACTAGGTATACCTTACTCTAGAGTTATTCTTTTGATTTACAGCTGCATTTCAGCTCTTGAGAGAGCCAGAAGTCAGTGTACTTGGCACAGGGTGAATTCTCAGAGCAAAATAATGCACTGCCCAGCTCAACTTTTTTCTTTGTCTTCACCTTAACACTGTCAAACAAAAAATCACCTGTATCTGCACCAAGAACACATAGGAAGGAAGCTTCCTTGCTGTAACTTTGGATCTGACACTATGCTTAGGAATAAATTTTGTTTCAGGAATATTTCTGCATGCTGGAATATTTTCTGGTGTGAACTGGCTCATCTACTACAACTCTCTGAAGAAAGCTCAGGAGGTTGTGATGAAATACAGGGTAACCTAAATGGTATTGAGAAGTCTTCATTTTCCAGGCTTCTCAAAACTTTGTTTGCAAGCATGGCATAAACTTTTTACAGATTTTCTTGTACTGTTAAAATACACATAAACCTGTACTTGGACCACCTACAAATGGGGAAAAGCAAATATTTGCAGCTGAAACAGAAGAAAATGGTTAAGACTCTTCACAAACATAACATAACTATCTAGCAGCATTTGCTGACTGTTGATATTGTCACAGTTAATGAATATTGAGAGTGCACAAGGACAGCACAAACATTCCAACCAGCAACAATGACATGAGCAACCATTTACCCAGAGCACCACCTTTTGGTGCACGTGCTGTTTGCAATGAGTATGACACTAGCATATCCCTGTGAAAGAGATGAAATGGCATACAGAGGCACAAGTCTTCCTTCTTTGTCCAGTGTCACAGTATTCAGCTATGGAGAGCAGTTATTTGGATGTAATGAAAATGAATGCACCATCATATGATGGGGATCTGGCCTCACTGCTGGTTAGTCCTTGCTGGAGAATGATGTTTAGACACCAGGAGAGAAAAAAAACGTGATCTCATTATCCTGTGCTGTTTTCAGGTTGTTGCCTTATGGAAACACAGAATATCCTGTGTTGGAAGGGACACACAGGGACCAGCAAGTCCAACTCCTCTCTTTGCACAGGACAACCCCAAAAGCCACATCGTGTTTCTAAGAATGTTATCCAGATGCTTCTTCAATTCTGTCAGCTTGGCACTCTGACTACTTCCCTGGGAAGCCTGTTCCAGTGCACCACCACCCTCGGGGTGTAGATCAGGAATGATATTGGTCCATTAATAAACAAGGTTGCCTTACAAATAGTGATATTGACAAAGCAGAGATATTCAATACTTTCTTTGCTTCTGTCTTTAACAAGTTGGATGGGATATGCAACACCCAGTGTCACAAGTCAGAGATTGGTAACATGGAAACTGTCAATGCCATACCTGACCCCATAATTGTGCGTGATTTACTCCTCCAACTAGACCCTTATAAGGCTATGGGGCCTGATGGAATCCACCCAAGGTTTCTTAAAGAGATGGCTGACATCTTAGCAGGTCCTCTCTCGATCATTTTTCAATGCTCTTGGGAATCTGGAGAGGTCCCAGCGGACTGGAAGCATGCTAATGTAGATCTGATTTTGAAGAAGGGTAACAGGAACAACCCTGGTAACTACAGGCCTGTTAGTCTTACTTCGATACCAGGCAAAATTATGGAGAGAATCATTCTCAGAGCCATAGATAAGCACCTGTCAGACAATACAGTTATTAACCTTAGTCAGCATGGGTTCATAAAAGTGAAGTCATGCTTGACAAACTTGATTTCCTTTTATGATAGGATTACCTTTCTAGTTGATCAAGGGAGACCAGCTGATGTCATCTTCTTGGACTTCAGTAAAGCTTTTGATACTGTCTCCAACAGCATCCTATTAGACAAAATGTTGAGCACAAAGCTAGGTAAAAAGACCATTAGGTGGGTATACAACTGGCTGAGATACAGAGCTCAAAGGGTTTTGGTAAATGGAGTTACTTCGGACTGGCAACAGGTGACAAGTGGAGTACCACAGGGATCCATCTTAGGACCTATGCTGTTCAGTATCTTTATAAGTGACTTGGATCTAGGACTCAAAGGACTAGTAAGTAAGTTCACGGATGACACTAAATNGAAGACTGAGGGGGGACCTCTTTGCAGTTTATAAACTCCTTACGAGAGGGGGAGGAGTAGGGGCTGAGCTCATCTCTTTAGTGGACAGTGACAGGACATGGGGGAATCGTATGAAGCTGTCCTGGGGGANTAGTGAACAGTGACAGGAGACAAGGGAATGGCATGAAGCTGTCCCAAGGGAAGCTCAGGTTGGTCATTAGGAAGAAGTTTTTTACCCAGAGAGT
>VWZO01012114.1:0-26891 GCA_013396975.1 Bucco capensis
CCCAAATGATTCTATGATTCTGATCCTATGAATATAGTAGCATTTTTACTTACCAAAGCATGCATCATTTTGCATGTCAAATAGATTGTGAGCAAAACAAAACTCTACCTTTGAAAGTAATCAACCAATGAGCTAAATAATGCACTTGATATTAATACAAAGGCATCCAAGTACACTTGCTGGTGGGAGCCACCTTTTTGCAGTACTATCACTGGTAGCACACACATGCTCAGCTTACCTTCACAGAACCACAGTGATGCCTAAAGATTTAAGTGTATTTTGTAGATGTTTAGGACTTTTAGGATTATGTGAACCTTCCTGGATTTTTCTCATATTAGAAGCCACTAGGCACATTCTTCAGGCACTATCTTGGACTTTCCCATGCCTTGCCAAGTTGTTTTGAAGAAGCCACCTGCAGATAGCTTGAAGACAAAACAGAAGAAGACAGCCAAATCCCACGTGGGCCCTCTCTGAGAGGCAGAGCTGAAGACCACTGGGGTGGGCTATTGGAAAACCTAGAGCCAGGGTTGGCTAGAGATATCTCTACGTTAATTACTAATAAAACATATAAAAAGGTGTGTGTGGGTCCTTGTACAGAATTCTGATGGTGTGGAAGCTTCCAATTAAAGGTAACTCTCATTCTCCATTAATATCTTGCTGAGTGTCTGTTTTCTAGGAAAATTAGGCATCAACAGAATCACAGAATCACAAAGGTTGGAAGAGAACTCTAAGATTATCAAGTCCAATCATACCTATCACTAACATATCACTAAACCATGTCCCTAAGTACCACATCTAAATGTTTCTTAAACACCTTCAGGGAAGGTGACTCCACCACCCCCCTGGGAACCTATTCAAAAACTTCAAAACCGTTTCAGTAAAGAGATTTCTCATTATATCTAATTTAAACCTCCCATGCTTCAGCCTGAAGCCATTTCCTCTCAGCCTTTCACTGTTAATCCTGGAGAAGAGACCTACCCCCATCTTGCTACACAACCTCCTTTCAGGTAGTTGTAGAGAGCAATAAAGTCTCCCCTGAATCTCCTCTTCTCCAGACTAAACAACTGCAGTTGCCTCAGCCACTCCTCATAAGACTTGTGCTCCAGACCCCTCACTAGCCTTGTTGCCCTTCTCTGGACATGCTCTAATGCCTCTGTGTCCTTCTTGTACTGTGGGACTGAAAACTGGACACAGTATCTAGGTGTGGCCTCATCAGCACTGAGTGTAGGGGGATAATCACTTCTCTGGTCCTACTGGTCACACTGTTTTTTACACAGGCCAAGATACTGTTAGCTTTCTTGGCCACCTGGGCACACTGCTGGCTCATGTTCAGTTGACTATCAACCAGCACCCCCAATTCTTCTCAGCCAGGCAGCAATCCAACCACTCTTCCCCAAGCCTATAATGTTGCATGGGGTTATTGTGACCAAAGTGTAGGACTCAGCACTTGGCCTTGTTGAAGCTCATCTCATTGGCCTCAGCCCACTGATCCAGCCTATCCAGGTCCCTCTGCAGAGCCTCCCTACCCTCAACCAGATTGACTTTCCCTCCTATCTTGGTGTTGTCTGCAAACTTACTAAGGGTACACTCAATCGCCTCGTTCAGATCATTGATGAAGACATTGAACAGAGCTGGCCCCAACACTGAGCCCTGGGGAACACCACTGGTGACTGGTCACCAACTAGAATGAACCCCAACGACCACTACACTCTCTACTTGGCTCTCCAGCCAGTTCCTTACCCAGCAAAAAGTAAACCTGTCTAAACCATATGATGCCAGCTTCTCCAGGAAAATGTGGTGAGAGACAGTGTCAAAGGCCTTACTAAAATGCAAGAAAATTACTATCTACTGCTTGCTCCTTGTCCACTAATCTTGTTACATCATCATAGAATGAGATCAGGGTAGTCACGCAGGACCTGTCTCTCAGGAACCCATGCTGACTGGGCCTGTTCCCAAAGGTGGGATCCAATTTCAACAATGTGGATTCAATTTCAAAGCTTAGAGCTGCCTTTATACAGGTATTTCCAAGACTTGGGCATCAGCTGGTATACACTAATGCTGGAAACACAATGATTGTTGTCTTAGCCACCGAGAAGTAATATGCAGATGATTTTTTATGAGGTCAACTAGTAGAGCTTGAAAACACAGCCCAGTTTTTAGGAACCTCAAGCCCTAAAGTGAGTTGCTTCTCATTTTTTTCAGCTGTCTCAGATGGTCTACTAAATCATGTCCCCTTTTATACAAAGCTTGCATCACTTTTATGGAAAACAATAGAGCAAGTGATGCTCCTGCTGGCGGAGCGTAGCAGTGCTAATGGCAGGGTGGCTATGGAACTATCTGACAGCTGAGATTCCTGCAGGGTTTGGAATAGCTTACAGACTCGAACTAACACTCAAACCTGCTTGTCTCCTGGGGGTTATTTGGGGAACTGACTACATACATTAGACTGATTCCAGCCTTTTATTTTTTTTAATACCATGAAATCATGAGAATCTGGCCCTCACCAGAAGATGAGTTCTTCTGGCTCCTCATCTAACATCAGCACAACATTAAAGCAACAGAAGAATGAATGCAGAGGACATAGATCATAAAATCATAGAATCATAGAATCATTTGGGTTGGAAGGGACTTCTGGAGCTCATCTAGTCCAACCCCCCTGCAGTGGGCAGGGACATCCCCAACTAGACCAGGTTGCCCAGAGCCCTGTCAAGCCTCACCTTGAGTGCCTCCAGGGATGGGGCCTCAACCACTTCCCTGGGCAACCTGGTCCAGTGTTCCACCACCCTAGTGGGTAGTCTAAATCTACTCTTCTCCAATTTAAAACCATTGCCCATTGTCCTTTCACTATAGACCTTTGCAAACAGGCCCTCTTCAGCCTTCTTGGAAGTTCCCTTTAGGTACTGGAAAGTCACTAGCAGATCCCCCCGAAGTCTTCTCTTCTCCAGGCTGAACAATCCCAGCTCCTTCAGCCTGTCCTCATAGGAGAGGTGTTCCAGCCCCCTGATCATTCTCGTGGCCCTCCTCTGGACCTGCTCCATCAGATCCATGTCCTTTCTTTATTGAGGGCTCCAGAACTGGACACAGTATTCCAGATGAGGTCTCAGTAGAGCAGAGTAAAGTGGCAGAATCACCTCTCTGGATCTACTGGCCACGTTTCTCTTGATGCAGCCCAGGATGCGATTGGCATCTTTCTGGGCTGCCAGCGTGCACTGTTTGCTCATGTCCAGCTTCTCATCCACCAGCACCCCCAAGTCCTTTTCTGCAGGGCTGCTCTCTATCTTCTCATCCCCCAGTCCGTATGATGCAGTCATAGCTGAGTTTGGGATCTCTTCACCACATTTAAAATCATATTTTATTCTAAACCCCTCCCTCTCTCTACTAGAAGTAGGTTTTTTAAGGTAAAAAGCAGATTGCCCTTCAGTACTGTCCAGGATAGCATGGCAGTTGCCAGTGAAGTTCCCAGTTTTGCAGCATTTGAGCTGTATGCTGTAACACAAAATGAATAACTGTGGTCCAGAAAAATCCCAGGCAACTTCCCTGACTTCTATAATGCTGTTTCAGTTTTCCATTTGATAAGAGTAGCCTTGAGTACATATTTAATTCTTAAAAAGGAGTGTCTAGTACAGGTGTCACCCTGTGGAAAACTATGGTTATTTTAACAGGTTCAAAGTTCTTTCAAGCCAACATTTGGAGCTGATGGACACTGTATGTATTTCTTTACCTCCTATTGCTGTACAGGCTTTAGCTGCTCTACGTCTGCAGTAGCAGCACATCCGTGCTGCTGTGGAAACAAAACCAGAAAAGGCATGAGGGAAAGAACTATTTCACAGATTTTTTTTGTCTGATGCTTCCATCTTGTGGCCAACATAGAAAAGAAAATTTTGGCTCTGTATTTCAGTGAAAATATTAACAAATGCAAGGAAACATTGGAATTTTTAAAGGTGTCCCATATCCTTACCTCCCGTTATATGGATGGGGATGAACTGGGGTTGGAAGTTAGATGAAGTTTTCCCCTGTTGAACACTGATGTTGGCAGAGGAAAGGCTGGTGTCTCCTCCGCTGCCCGCTGTATTTTGGTCCTACATGAGCTGGCTATGCTAAGGGGTACAGAACAGAGACAGGGCCAGGTGGACAATCCCATGAGTGCTGAGCCCATTGGTGGTGGAACTCCCAAAGTGTAAGAACTCCAGCTGCCAGCTTAATGGACCAGCCCAGGCCTATGAGGTGAATTACCCTCTTTGTTTTAGAGCATGCAAAAGTCTTTCCTTTGCTTTCCTCTGATCTTTCCCAAGGATTACTACCAGTACACAACTCCTGTACCACACAATCTCTAACAATAGGGATTTCTCATATTCCCAGAGTCACTGGGAAAATCTTGGAGTGGCTGAATAACTTGCTTCAGGCTGATGAACCTGCTGCTTCCATTTTGCATCACTTATAACAATCCAGAATCTTAGCCAAAGGTGTGTTTACATGCATAAACCAAAGTCTACTGCATAAGGGCCATGTGGAAAGCCATTCCCTACCTTTCCTTCCCATTATGGCTATAAGCCCACCCTTCTTTCCTGCTCCAGGAACAGGGCAGCTCTCCCCCAGCTCTTCTCTCCTGGGCAGACTGCCTCTGCCACATATCAATGTGCTCCCTTTATACATTTCCAGACAAATAATTGCAGAGTCCTTCAGACAGAGAGCAAGACAATGAGCAAGACTCCTGCCAGACACCTGAACTGTGCTTATCAGTGGAATAAGGGGTTAGCCTTTTGCACAGAATGGATCTACTTCAGCAAGAGGCTTAGACACTCATTGTCCCTCCTCCCCAACGTGAACACATATGCTTACAAGCCCACAATCACACCCTACACAAAGGAGATTGCATTGCCATTCTGCAGAGGGGAAGAAGAGGATGGAAAATTGAATCCAAGATCTGTACCAGCTGCAGGCTATTGCACAGAGAGATTTCAATACCACCACCCTTTACCATGCACAGCAGGAATAACAAGTCCGTTAGTCCTCGTGTTTCACGCAGCTGCTGAACTTCCAGAAGAGCAGGTGCACAACTGAGAAGGACAGACATAAAGACACAAGCACTTTCACAACTCTTTCCTGAACCCTTGGGATGGCAGAAATTGTTGTATGTCCTTGAAGTGTGGTAGGATAAAGACTCCTCTTTGGCAAGGATGCAAAGGAGAGGGAAGATGCTCTATCGCTCTCTAAGACAAAGGTCCTGTTTGAACTAAGGAGGGTTTTTCTTTGTGAGGAAGTGGTGAAGGAAAGGGAGGTGGTAGAAGGAGAGTTCATCTCCACGCATGTTTTAACAACAGGGATGACTCCATGGACAGGAGGTTGCTAACCTGCCTGCTCACAGGGCTTTCACATGAAAAACTTCACCTGTCTCCTGCTGGCAAACCAGGACAGACTCCAGTTCAGCTGACAAGTTTGACTCTGTTTTCAGGTTGAAATCTTGCAATTCTTCTCAAATTCACATTCAGTTACAACCCTTCTGTAAAAATAATTGCTACAGGAAGACAGAACCATAGGATAAAATCTGGTTTGATTCATAAAGGTGAGCTCAGCCTAGGTTTAAAAAACCCTGCAGCCAGAGGCAGAGCAACCATGGCCATTTCAAAATGGATCTATCTGATCCTCTGTAAATATCAGAAGCTTTAGGCTAAAGACTGACACAAGTCACTTTCAGCCCCTAGTTAAAAGGAACGTTTGCATTGTACACAGGTGCTAGAATGGTCAGAGGGCATCATACATAGTAGCCGTGCCATGCAGCTTGTTTCTTTGCATGCCACATTCCCATTTTCTTCAACATGTGAAGATGAGCAGGCATCAAACCTCCCCCAGCACACGGGGTGTCAAGGTCAAGAAGGGTTTCGTCTCATGGGGAATCCAGTGCCCACCTCAGGCCACATGCTCTGTTCCAGGCAGCAGTTGCTGGAGCACCACACCTGTGTGTTTTGTGGGACAACATGACTCTACACAGATGTCACTTACTGTCCTGGTCCTTTGCTACAGGCACTTCCCCCATATGCTCACTGAAGAGGCTCAGAGACCTGCCTATCTTATGGCTTTGCAGAGCACTCAATTAATCATAAACCTTTTGAAGGAAAAAATAACCCAAGCAAGACGGATTCTTTATAACCGTCTTTCAATAAGTGAGTATAGACCCCTCACATATCCTTAAATTATATATCATTTATTGAAATATAGAGATCTTAATTTACAGGATTTTTTTCAAAGACAAAATATCAACAGGGGCATTTTTGAAATACATTTTGTGCCTACCATCACTCAGGCCAGTTTGCCACCCTTCAAACATTTCACAACAGCCAACATTTTGGAAACACTTCTTTTTTTATTATTCTAAAATATAACTTCTGGACATTCAAAGTGCAACAGTTAACGTGCCTGTGGAATACATCACAGTAAAAAAAAATACAAACAAAGGCAGTGATATAGCTGTCATAAATGTTTTGGCAGTATTCTAGAAGTCTATATAAAAATACTTATATACATATTGATGTATAACATCATCATATCTCACGTCCTTCATCATGTAATAGGACCATTTTGTACAAGTTGCAGACCACACTGTAAGGAATTGGTTGGCCATTCCAAATCAAAAGCTGTGTTTCATAGGCTAACACTGATTGTCATTATACAATTACTGTAACAAAAAAATTTGGGAATATCTCTTCCAGTGGCTTCTCAAAAATTAAGCCGTAAAAGAAAAAGTCTGTAATACTGATAATATTGTAAAACTAAATGAATCATCCTCTCACACTTCTCCCTCTGTAGTAAATCCCCTCTCTTCTGCTGCTTCTTATTCCAGTCTCCAGGCCAGCTTAACTGATTCCAAGCCTGTGGTGAGCTGGGTTTGGCTAGACCCCTTCCACGGATGCAGTTCATCCATGAGATGCTCATGACAGGATGGAGAATCAATATTACCATGCAGCAGAAAGTGAGCCAGCTCTAGTTCGCATCCACCATTTTGGTCTAGCCTCAAGATGTGCTGCAAGATACAGAATGAAACCAGTGAGGGGAAGGAGAGACTCTGTGGAAAATGTCCTTAGATTCCAGTAACTGCTATAATAAAACATGCTGGGGCTGATTCTCAAACCCTGAAGAACACAAGGCCATGTGCAAAAAACGCAGCTGAAATTGCTTGCCTAATTTGATTGTGTAGTTATGACTATGCATGCAAATTAAGGCATGTGTGGTCTCAAGTGGCTGTTCAGATATCTGGGATACCCAAAGGACAATTTGTGTTTCCTCAATTCAGAGTTCATAGCTGGAGGGAGACTTTGCATTGTCCCATCTGTCCTGGCTACATTGAGAGTCTTTGTGTTTCACAGTTGTCCCCGTACAGAGCTCAGTGATGTGTTTGACTAAACCATGGCTCCCAGGAAGACACTCGGTCTTGATAAGCTGACTGCAAGAAGTGGAAGATGCTCCATCACTCACTATTCCTTCTGATTGTCAACCTCCATCAGGGTCGAAAATGTGGATGCCTTGCTTCAGGTCCTGTTTTCACATCTGCAGTATGCTTGTACGCAGCCTCAGCCAGGTGACATTTTGAAACCCAGACCCAGAACTATTTTCCCGTAACACTGACAATATTGCATTTGCTTTCATTTTGTCCACAGTTGTTCACAACAAGTGAAGTCAAAGGGGCTTGTGTAGCTTTTCTTAGGGCCATTTTAAGTTAAACTGTAGTTTAACATGGCAGCATGTTCTGTTGGTCATTGCTGGTCGTCTTTCACACTTCCTGGGAAAAATATTGCAACGCAGGAATGAGTTTGCACTGCATTTGCATTGGTTGTGTCATGCCAGAGGCTGAGCACATCCTGTGAGGCACCGAAGTAAGGTTAAGTTTGAAAGCTGAGCACCAGAAAGGAGGAGGCCCTTCATAGTGATGCACCTTTTTTCACATGTAAGTCTTCCAAAGCATAGCTCAATAACACTTTGTACAGTGATAGCAGTAACTGTAATACTTTGCTTGTATAACTGGTGCCAAAAAACAATTGCAGCCAAAAAGCAGGTTCATTTTTGTGCACCTTTTTCCAAAAAACTCTTTTGGAAACAATTACCTTTTGTAGCTACAGTCTGAAAAGGTAATAGTCAGAGTTTTCTGTTCCTATTTAAACCTGAAAACTAAGACAAGAATATTTGCTGCAGAATTTTTTCTGCTTATTTAAACTCGAATTCCAGGCTGGGAGAGATGTCTTTGCTCCTTGAGCAACTCAAATGTATCAAACTGATTCTTCACAGCTAACCCCAAGATAGGATTTCTTTTGAGTACTTAGGAATGGGATGTTGCTGGTGGTTTATCACAATCTTCCATTCTCCAGTATCTTGGAAATCTGGCACAAATTTCTTGGTTTAAAATTTAAATTTTTAGAACTTCACTTAATCAGAGGTCAAGAATTACTTCTAATATATCTGATTAGAAAAGCTACTCAGCTCATCATACAAACCAAAATTTTAGTTTTTTTCTTGATGTTAAAGAAGTTTTAGATAACCAGAGCAATTACTGTACTGTGTAGAGCCTAAAAAAAAGAATTGCTTTAGAAAAATTTTCAGGTCATAAATTTTTTCCTTGTACTTAAAGTTTCTTGAGACTGTGCTTTTACTGAAGGACAATGAATTGTAAAATATACATTTAGTGTTATTGAAAACAGTAGTAGTATTATCTTTAAAACAGCTATCTGCTATAGTTAATAGACTTACTAGGTTTCTAACACCTATTATAGATTGGAGTTTTATTATTATTATTTTTATTATTATTATTACTACTATTCCCCTTTACTTGTATTAATGGTAAAAAGTAGCATGTTTTGTAGTACCAGTAAGTCCCTTGTGGTTTTAGACCTTTTGGGTCCAAAAGTGGTTTTTGCATGTTCTTCAATTCACATGATAGTTCAACAGCAGTGGACATTGAGATTGAGGGAGGGAAGTACACACAATTCACGAGCGATCTCTTCTAAAATCGATGGTCTGTGTTCAATGTGCACCTCAAAAGATTCTCGAGTAGACAGATATTTACATAATTACAATGGTGAAGTATTGCTGCAGTGGAAATTCAATCCATCAAAGTAATAAGAATGCCCTTGAAACACAAAACTGGTCTCTTTGTAGCCTTTTCCTTCATTCTCCTATCAGTTAGAATGGCAAACAACACTGAGATGCTATTGAAGTACTGCAAAAAGCAACACTAAAAAAGTCCATCTTCATGTCTCTTTCATTCCTACTCAGATTGATTCCTCTGCCCATCACTAGGAGTTTCTCTGTACAAATCTGCCTCCTCTTCATATCATTGACATTACAATAAAGTGGTTTTCTCTATGGAACAGAAGTCTGTAGACAGCACAGTAAGCTTCTCCTTGTACAGAGCTGGAAGGTGTCTATGGGGTTACAGGAAACTGTCCTCCACTAGGTCTGAGGAATCAATCCCAATGTCATCCATCATGTCAATGTCCTCAATGGTCTCATCCTCTCTCTTGATGAAAGTAGAGCTACTGGAACCAGTTTCAATGGCACTTTCTTCAGATGTCTGGGAACTGGAAAAGACGAATATCTCAGACATCAACACATGACTGGATAAGTACTCCAGTCTCAGGCAGGACTGAACGCTACCTCCCGACATGCTTTCTTATCCACACTGCAATTTTAGGTGACTCTGATCACCTGTTTCTTAGGACATAATATATCTTGTATCTGGAGAGTAATGAATCACATTGGAATTCAAAGGAGCAGGTTGCTCTTTTGTTCCTCCCAACACTTACACTCATTAGAGAAATAGGTTTATGACATTACTGTGACAATAGGCCACTTAGGTAAATCTAGGAAGATCAGGTGAAAATAAGATAACAACAGACAATAAGATAAGAATAACAGAGAGTGATAACAAATATTAATCTGGATAGTGCTTCTAAGAGACTTCATTCATTCATGTCTTGAGAATAGCACAGGAAAAAATAATTTTCTAGATTGATAATTCTATATACTATGAATGGAGTGCTAAATTAAACCCTGGGCATTCACAATAAGGGCTACACAGTGTGTTGTAGTGGAATTGGTCAGGCAAACTGACAATGGAGCAGTAAAAACTCCTGGATACCCTGCTGTCAATGAACAGAATACCATAGAAGGTATTAAAAGGAACGCCCAAATTTTGGAGCTGGTCTCACACAGAACAAATGAGTATCTTATGCAGCTCCATGGCTTTGAGCTGTAGGGGCCAGATGTGTTGCAAAATATACCCACAGAGCCACCAGACAGCCACTGTGACTTGGCTAAGGTAGCAAGGCAGTCCCAGTGACACACAGGAGCACTCTGACTGTAGTTGCCTTCCCCTGGCAGTCAAAAAAGAGGCAAAATCAGTTTTTTCTGACTGAAAACACTGTGGCCAGTCTTATTACCATTTTTACATGGGACCATCTCAATAACTAGTTTCAACAGAGCCAAAGAAACCATTTTTCAATGTAGGATGCTGAAAAGTGTTAATGTACATTGTCAAACATGGCCCTGAATAGTGACTGTGGACTACATGATTTGTAAACTGCACCTACCTGTGCCTGTTCCTTTTGCCAAGCTCATCTTCAGAAACAGGATCAATGTCAGGCAGGGGGATGATGTACCCACTGTCAGCACTCAGCCTCTGCTCATCAAATCCACTCTCACGGTCCTTTAGCTTGTCTTCATTCTTGTAGCTGACACCAATGTAAGCATTGTCACAGTCCCCTCTCATGCGTGTGACAGCTGGGTGATCGCTTTTCAGGAACTCCAGGTGAATCTTCTCATAGCTCTGAAAATATTCATTTCAAACCCCTGATAAGATGTCATTCACTAAGACTGCCTTTCTACAGATGAGTAGCAGTGATTCATTAACCAGCAAGTATTCTGCCCTATAAGCCAGCAACAGTGGGTAGAGAAGCCTAGCATCTTCAAAGATTTGAAGGGAGAAGTAACACGTAGCTTTTAGGTCATGTAGGAGTGAGTGTGATAGCACAGAGCAGACAAATAAATGTGAAAGAGGGTTAGGGAGAGGGGGAATGGAGTGAAGCTACATGGAAAAATGAAACACTAAATGATGGCAGAGCTTGTCCAGAGGTATAAGAACAATGAGGGGGAAACTTGCTGATGTTAGGGTCCAAAAAAGGTGATAGGGAGATTATACATGTGGGCCAAGTAGCTCATTTTCTAGAATTCTTCCACTGCCTAGAAAATCCCTTGAAAATATATAAAACCCATTCTCCAGCAGAAACATTTATTTGGCAAGTTTTCATCAGAAATGGAGAGTTCTTCCCAGCTAATACTGCAGAACTGCTTCTCTCAAGGTTGCATGCAGGAACCAAACAGCCAATGTCCATGTCCTAATAACGTAATACATGTAGGTTTGGATGTGCTGGTTCACTGCACATGGCTCTCATAGCTGGAACAACACTATAATTCCCTCCAAAACAGTATACAGAAAACAGACAAAAATCCAAAGAACAAACCTTTTTGTACTCTCCAGGCAACAAGCTCTCCACTATTTCACTCAAATGATAAAAAGAAGGTCTTTTCTCTGGTTCACTATTCCAGCACTTCACCATGATCTCATAGCTGCAAAAAAAAGATGGAAATCAGTTTAACCAACTGACAAAGGAAAATAAGTAACCAAACAGAAAGCCAAAATTATCTGGAGGCTGGCCAGGTGTGGAAAAGCCAAGCACACACATACACTTCATTGGTAGCATGATCAGGTTTGGCCATTCGGTATCCACTCTTGATTTTATTGTAGAAAGTAGAATCAACCATCATGCCAGGATACGGTGTGCCACCTGCAAAAGTAAAGAGAAGAAAAAATACTGCTCTATCCTTGACTATCCATGCAGAGTACCCAAATACTGTCTTCCTGTTCATGTCAAAAACTGTTACAGCTGTAATTTGACATGCCTTCAAAATTAATCTTTCCTGGCCAATGTTTTACATCAGAGCTACTGTCTTAAGCACGTTAAGCCCTGATGTGAAATGTTGGCTAGGAAATATTGAAGTAGGTATTATTTAGAAAAAATCCCTTGGCAGAGTTTATAGAACATATTGACTAGGCACAGAGGTTGGATGATAACCTGGATCAGATTATCAGCCTGCATTTGGCACATGTGATGTCATGGCTCTGCTCTACCCCTGACTTTTTGTACAGCCTTAGGTAAGTCACTTGTCTTTGGCACTCACATGACAGCTGAGAGTGCTGTGGCCTGAGTAACTTGCCTCATCCTGGCTGTAAGGGCAAAATCTTAGTGTGAGTCAGTCCCCTCCATACCCAAAGTCTTCCCACTGTAGCAGCTAGCTTAGACAATACCCAGCATGTAGGGTGCATGGCCTGTTGAAAAGTTTGTATGTGGTCCCTGAGCTGGCACAGTTAAGCAATTATTTGGGGCCACAGCATACAGACATCATTTAGTGGGGTGATAGGGCTAGGAAAAAGGCTGGACTTGATGATCTTCAAGGTCTCTTCCAGCTGTAACTGTTCTGTGATTCTATGATTCTATGACATCATTACACTTGTTCTCAGTTGTCACTGATATGTAAAAGTATTGGTCAAGGTGAAGTCAGTGCTGCAGCAAGTCAAAGTTGACCTTCGTAACGTTGTTGAGGATATGTTTTGCTTTCCAAGAAAAATCACCTTTCTAAGGTGGAGGAGGCATGCTATATAATATTACTCCAGAAACCTCAGCCCTTTCAAAAGCAAGATTTTCACCTGAAAAGGCTTCAGAATCTTCCTTAGAGCTAAGGCAGTGAAGCACAAGCTTAGCTTAGCTTAGCTGTGCTTCAGTTCCCAAGTTATCCAAAGGCACTCTCATGCCTCCCCAGGGATGCTGGGAAATGGATATTTACAGGATCTTACGATGCTGAGATTACAGTAATCAATTCCACAAATAGTGACGTAACTGCTGGTTTCTGAGAAGCAGCTATATGACAACTTACTACAGAAAATAACATTAGGTTTGGGGTTGCTGTGGGGCAGTATTAGATACCATACATGTGTGATTAATTCTGCTAAGAGTAAATCTGGGCAGTGCACATTCACTGAAGCAGGCCAGCCACCTGCCCAGGAGGTGAACTAACAAGGCTGAGCAAAGAGCCAGGCTGTTCCTAGCTGGGAACTCTACATTACCTGCAACTGCTATACATTGTCATAACCACTTTACCCTGCCATAAACCAACTGTGTGAACAGTGCTGACCTGGAAATGTGAAATCAGAGTTCCAGAAGACTGACATTTGTTTTCATTCTGTACTGGGACTAAAACAGGCTGTTTTGAAATGTACATGAAGAGACTGTTTCAAACCATCTGCTAGGCAAAAGAAAAGTATGTTCCCTCTCTTATTAGCTAGAAAATCCATCCTGGCCTGGCACATCAATACTTTTCCACAAAAGATTTTCACTGAGTGCTTTCAGTTTTATAGCAAAAAAATCTTTAAAAAAAATTAAGAAGTATCTTGCAGAAAAAAATCTAAAGTAAACTTTGAAACTTTGAGAGATTATGGACATTTCACTTCACACCTAAAACAACATTGAGATCTGAAACCCCACATAGAAGAATAACAGTTGGTTCCACACATATATTTTTACAGTAGGATTTGAAATATGTTATGTTGACCAGCTTGAACTGAAAAAGCTTAATCACTACACATAAGAAAACATTCACAATACATACCAAGAGAAAATATTTCCCACAGTAGAATGCCGTAAGACCAGACATCACTTAATGTTGTGTACAGATTGTCAAAAATGCTTTCAGGTGCCATCCATTTTACTGGTAGGAAAGTCTGTAGCAAAAAGAAAGAAACCACAAATGACACAGATTAATCATTAAAGAAATGCTTCCCATTGCAATTGTTGTTTGATAGCAATGATTAACTTCTCTCTAATATGAAACGTTGTGTTAGGCTAGCTAGTGGTAATTTTTACAGAATCACAGAACAACCCAAGTTGGAAGGGACCCACAAGGATCATCAAGTCCAGCTCCCATTTAGGCACAGGACAACCCCAAGGTCACACAAGGTGACTAAGGGCATTGTCCAAGTGCCTCTTAAACTCCACAAGATTCGGAGCCATGACTACCTCCCTGGGGAGCCTGTTCCGATGCTCCACCACACTTGGTAAAAAACTTCTTCCTAACATCCAGCTTGAACCTCCCTTGGGACAGCTTCATGCCATTCCCTCGTGTCCTGTCACTGTTCACTAAAAAGAAGAGTTCAGACCCCACTCCTCGCTCTCTGGTGAGGAGGTTATAAACTGCAATGAGGTCCCCCCTCAGTCTTCTCTTCTCCAGACTGAACAGGCCAAGTGATTTCAGCCTTTCCTCATATGACTTCCCTCCAAGCCCTTAACCATCTTCATGGCCCTCCTCTGGATGTTCTCCAATAACTTCAAGTCCCTCTTGTATTGTGGTGCCCAAAACTGCATACAATACTCCAGGTGAGGCCGCACCAGCGCCAAGTAAAGAGGAACTATCACCTCTCTTGATTGGCTAGTGATGGAGTGCTTGATGCACCCCAGGACCCAGTTGGCCCTCTTGGCTGCTAAGGCACACTGCTGACTCATCTTCATCTTACTATTAATACTCCCAGATCCCTCTCAACATTGTTGCATTCTAGTCTAATATTCCCCAGTAGGTAGGAGGTTTTTGGGTTGCCCCTTCCCAAGTGCAAAACCTGGCACTTGCTCTTGTTAAACTTCATTTTATTTGTGATAGCCCAGTCCTCCAATCTATCCAAATCTCTCTGCAGAGCCTCATATCCTCCAATGGAGTCAACAGCACCCCCTAATTTAGTGTCATCTGAGAACTTACTTACTAGTCCTTTGAGTCCTAGATCCAAGTCGTTTATAAAGATAGTGAACAGTATTTGCCCTAAGATGGATCTTTGCAGTACCCCACTTGTCACATACCTCCAGCTCCATATAACACAAAGGTACCAGGATTAGAAGTAATGCTACTATTTCTCCCCACAAGAATTAAACCTTAACTGTAATAATTTTATCACTAGCAAATGACCAGGCTGATTGAAGATATAATACAAAAACTGGCACTGCTGATGTAGATCTGATATGTCATTGGTTGATTTGTCACTACTCTCCATATCATAGTGACAGTTCCCTAATTTATCAAGTCACAAAACTTGGCAGTTAAAATGTAAGCCTATGAGGTACTGAGTGCGGCCAAGTACTTTTTGGCTTTAAAGCAGAATTAGGAAAATTACAGGAATTAATGAAGTGAAGAAAAGTTGTTCTCGGGAGCATTCATCCCAATGGTCACTTAGTGTAACCAACACTGAATGGCAAGAACATTAAAAATCATTTGGAACTGACACTTTTCAGTTAAAGCAGAGCTCAGGAGATTAAGAAGTACATACACTGCCCTTGGAGACATAGTTGGAATCATGCATGATGTCTCTAGCCAGACCAAAGTCACAGATCTTCACAATTTTTCCTTGAGCCAGGAGGACATTACGAGCTGCCAAGTCACGGTGCACACACTGTATGGAGAGAAGTTGAGTTGTTCAAGGATGTGCTAATTCCATGAGAGCCATTTCCCTTGCAGAGGTCCCTGAGAAAGATCTGTTGACCTGCTGGGCACGGTCTTAACAAGACTTTCTACTAAACAGGCACCTGCATTGCCCCACTAACAGAGGCAGTTCTCACAACCAGTGAGGGTTCATGCAGATGCATTATAGTGGAGAGGAGACAAAAGTGATGCCACCCTTTCCTCTCCTACTCATCATGTAGTAATAATATGTCCATACTTTTGACCACACTGGGCTGTGGCTGTATGGACACTCCACCCAGACTCTGCCTAGATACACCACCATCTCCAGCACCCCAGCTCCATGAATGTTGCAGGCTGCAAGAGAAGAGGACTGACCGCTGTTTTGATTTTTCCATCCTAGGTGGTCTCAGTTGCCAGGCAAGTGAGAAAGCTATCTATAACTCCAAAAAGAATATTATATATATTGTGTCACATTTTCAGAATCTAAACTGAAACCAATAGGTGGAGATAATGTTTTTACACTTTCTTCCATTTTACTTACTGTTTTGTTTACTTACATTTTTAGAAGCCAAGAATTCCATTCCCCGTGCAACCTGGTAGGTGAAGCTCAGCAAATCCAATAGGCTGAGGCCTTCCGAACTGTCATCTGAAAGAAGGTTTTTGACTTCAGATTCTACTGAAAAAGAAAGAAAAATTTGTGCTGTGGAGCATGAAAGCAACATCCATTTCCCCTACCTATCATGATTCTGAGCTGATTATTTTAACAGAGTACCAAGACCAAACCATTCTTTTCATAATAACTAACCACTTTTAAAGCCTACATCAGTCACAAACACATACTGCTTCTTAAAACATCCAGTATTATTAAATATACGCCTGGAGTTTTCTCCTGTCTGTATTTTTCTCCCCCAGAGAACTACAGGAAAAGATGAAGTTAAAAAGGCTTGCTGAAGATGGATTCTTTTATTGTAAACAGGTTGTTTACTCAGTGTATGGTACAAAAA
The DNA here is from genome assembly GCA_013396975.1 of Bucco capensis. Lineage (NCBI taxonomy): Eukaryota > Metazoa > Chordata > Aves > Piciformes > Bucconidae > Bucco > Bucco capensis. The sequence goes on from VWZO01012114.1 coordinate 16,548, forward strand.
CATTTATTTGAGGCGGTGCCTTCGTCAGATTTTTGTGCATGCATGTACATTCTTATCCATTTACTTCTGCTAAACAGTTATGTTTCTCAGCAAGTATTCACTGGGCCTAATCCAATACCAGCAAAAGTATCAGGAATTCCATGGCAACAGTTCTTATTTTTTTATTCAAGGTGTCAGAATAAAAAACAGTGGAAATTTAGTAATTCATTTACCCCAACTATCCTAGAGCACAATGTGCATATATTAGCCTGCCATGTAAATCTGTGACTGGGCACAGTTCAGTTTCTGAGGCCTGGTGTCAGAAGTGACAGTTCTTACTTTTAAGGCAAAGCATATTTAGTTTCTGAGAACAGGGCTGGGGAATGGGATTCATTATTCACTGTGTTCATTACATAATCCAGAAAAGTATTTGGGAGTGTTCTGCATTTGGTGTCAGTTTATGTGAAATGTAAGTGGAAACAGAGCAATATAAATTATTAATATTGTTCATTGTTGTTGCTCAAAATCTTGCAAACTACAAGACTGATGAAATCACCAGCTCCAAGAGTGCCTACAGACCCGCTGCGGAACACAGCTGCTTAGTGCTTCAGCAGAGAAGCAAATAGACAAATGGACCCCTTCTGCTCTAGGAGCATGAACTTCTACCCCCAAAGTACAGTGAAGAACACAAGCACAAACTTTTAGCTTATAGCTTATACTCACACACTTGCAGACACAGCTGAGTAGTTTACGTCCATACAGAAGGCATAAATAAGATATGCATTTATGCAAGATGTGTTTGTATTAATGACATATGCAGAAGGGACAATCCTATGTTACCTGACAGAGATTTCTTCTTATATGAAGCCGGCCTATCATACACAGATCTCTGAATATCAGAGTATTTAGATCCCTCCTTCCTTTCCAGCATTGGCACGTACTGAGTTGTATCGGCTTGTTTCATATCCATGTATTCTCCCGTGTTTTCAAATGATAATATCACATAACTGAAATCAGAAAAAAAAAAATGCAAGTGTATCAGCTAGTATTGCCCAGGTGACTTGCCTGCAGCATCCTGTAGATCTAACAGCTCTCTTACAGTGTACAGTTGTATTGCTGTGAAATACAACAGCTGCCTTCTTGATAGGGAATACACTAAGATTAGGTATTGTAACATAACCATGTATTATTACATAGTAGAATGTGTTACCTGGTGTCACTGTAGTCAAACACAAGTGCTTCCAACTTATCCTTTTGTCAGTAGTCAGGTATGTAAACATATATTGTCTCTTTTCCCAAAATACCATTGAATTCAAATATTACTTCCTAAAGCTTTTTTTTTCAGTTCATTTTATCCAAATGATAGATGTAATTTATTCACCCAGAGAGTTTGCATTAAATCCAGTCCTGCTGAACAAACCCATGCTCATATGAATAATCCTGGCTGTGCTCAGCTACTCAGTCAGTTGTTCTATTTGCCTGAGTGTTTATTTGAAAGGATCTCTGTTCACCTTCTAAATCCTGGCTAATTTTATGACCTTGTTTTATGGCTGAATGTATGATGGCAAATTTCCTCCAGCATTATTTGGGAAAAGCTATAGGACAAACATTAACCGTAAAGAAAATATTGAGACTGGCTAAGCCTCTGGTAGATAAAGGAGAGTACTTCAGCTTGGAGAACAAACTCTGCCAGGTTGTTTGAAGGGAAGTAGTTTTAGACAGTGGAAATTCCCCAAGCAGAGAAACAAGGAAACCAGGTAGTTGCACTATTAAAACTTGGGTGGGTAGAAGCAAGATAATGTTTTTGCAGAAAAGAGGAACATTGGACCATGCTTTATAAACAGAAATGTTCCTTGGGACCTCAGGATGTCTATGGAGAACCCACAGTGGTCCTGAGACTGAAGGCATCTCTATACATGGGAACCACAGATCTAGGATAAGTGTCAAGGAAACTGAACAAAACCTGCTGAAACTTTCCCAGATCTATGAAATCTGATAAATAAAAGTCTAATAAGATGAATTACAGAGGGTTCTAAACCAGTGAATGAGAGGAATAGAGTAAGGGTTAGTAACGACATTTCTTTAAGATGCTGGTCATACTTTTTTTTCTTTTTTCCCCACCTTCTTGTGCTTTCATCAGCTGGGTTCATCCCAAAGATATCCAGATCTTTCTTTGGCTTCTCTGGGTGTCGGTTCAGGAAGTTATCCCTGTTCTTATGCAGATAGTTCACCAAATCACCATAAAAGCAGTATTCAGTAATGATGTAAATAGGACCTGATAAAATAAAGCAAAATACTGCATTGATGAAAGAGACCTTTTATAAAACAAACAAAAACCCCTCCAAAAATAGTAGAAAATAGAATATAAAACAAAAAGTATTGTGGTTTAATACACTTTTATTTACTAAGTTATGGCTGCAACTACTACCAAATATCAAGTAGGTTTGTGTAACTTTTTGTTTGTATTTATTGTTAATTCCTTTAAATTTGTGTGCTTGTTAAACAGTGAATGGTGGCTCCACAGCAAACTCTCATTTTGTCAGTCAAACTCACCTGATTTTGTACAAGCTCCAAGCAGATTGACAATATTCAGGTGGGGGCCAAGATGTGTCATTATCTTCAGTTCAGACATCAGTGCCTGTTTTTCACTGGATCTTGCCGTAGCTGTTTAAAAAACAAACCAAACACCCAGTGAAAGCAATCACCTTTTTCACAGTAGCCAACAATTTCTCCTTGCTTGCCTCATTACTACCATGCTACCATTGCTACCATGGTTTCTTGAAGAAGACTCTGTCCTTAACTTGACAAGGGTCTTTCTTAAGACTTCGAGAGTCATCACAAATCACTAATAAAGGACTCACTTGATGCAGCTCCATAGCTGACCCAGTCTGTTTGCGCCTCTCCAGGGGTACAGTGAATTTGCCCAGGTGGCAGAGGCACTTTACAAGCTGCTCATTTCAGCACAAGCAAGTTTCTCCTGGTTCTTCCAGAATCACTGCATCAGTTTCTCAGCTCTCATGAACCTGGAAATCTAAGTGAATCTAAGTGAACTTAGATTCCCGCGCAAGAATGCCTAGTTCTCCTTTGTTATGTATCTTTCACTTGTTTACAAACACTCATGGCTATTGTATCTTTTTCTGCACTTGCTGAGTTATTGTGGCTGCTACAGCTAAAATCAAACTTTGGGTGTTTTCAGAAGCCTGGATGCTTTCAGTCTTGAAATGCCATGAAGAAATCTAAAGTGTAATTTTAAATTTCAGTCATTCCAGAGTTCATTTTCAACTTCAGATACAGAAAATCTATTTATACACAAGCAATGCTTAAATAACCCTGTGGGAACATGTCCTACGTAGCTTGGGAAATAAAATTGCAACAACTCACGTTTCAGCATTTTCACAGCTACTTTCATCACCGGTTGAGAACGACTCAATCCATATGCAGTCCCTTCAACCACTTTTCCAAATGCACCAGAACCAAGGATTCGACCTGAATACAAAGGAGAGCACTGATTATTTCAGAAAGTAACAGCAATTTACTTCATTTCCCACTGCCATTCCTCTATGGGTTGTGATTCTTTTGTGGAAAGAGCACAGACTAATGATATTATTATCACTACTGCTGTTGTTAAGCAGAAAAGGCAAATACAGAATGCTGTCACTAAGTATAATTCTTAAATAAAAACAAGCAAGTGAACATCAGGAGCACATATGCAAATGAGAGTTCAATTTGTTCAAAACTGGTCTCCTACCATGTCCTGCCACTCTCACTTTATCCTTGCTAATCATTGGTTCTCCTACATTTAAGTTGACCTATCTGCCATGGTCAGCTTCTGACTACAGTACAGTTGTGTCCCTTGCTTGAAAATAAGAACTGGACTCCTTAGCTCTAGTTCAAAGCTGTTATAGCAATGCTGGATACATCTAACAGTAAGATAGACTGAAGCACATCAATAGCATATTTAGAAATAGACAGGCAGGACCATTAGCGATCTTCAAGAAGCAGAACAACCTGTGAAAGGAAACTGCTCTGAAGTTTAATGTACGAATGTATTTCATATGCTAGAATAAATTTTATTGCAAATTTCCAAGTTCTGTAATGAAACAGTTAATGTTTACACACATTTCCAACAAATCAATTTAGACAAAAATTTTGGATTATCATATCCTGTCTCCTCATAAGAATACAGTGTGCAGAAGAATTGTTTACAGATAGAGTGTGATTTTAGAGAAGTATGAGCTGCACAAACACACTCCAAGAGCAAGCTCATCAAGGCAAACAAATCCATATATGAACTCCAGATGCCAGCATATTCCCAAATTTCTGACAAGTTCTCTATTTTGTTCTATGTTCTGTTTTAACTTCCAGCACAGAAAGAATAAGTAGTGACTTTTACTGTGGAGATATATGGCATTTTGTTTTTGACGTTTGTTCACAGTTTGAACTTGCCACATTTTACACCGCCTAAGGTGTTATCTGGCATGTAATGTCCTGTGTTCTTGTTATCCTCTACCTACAGTCCCACTTTTATTGTACATATATTTTTAAGAGAAAATTCCCAGCCAAACTACATCACTAATAAGGACAAGAAATGGTTAAAGGATGCTCAGCTGAGTTAACACTGAAGAGTTTCTCCAAGACTATGACTATGTGATTCTTTACAACAATCTTCAGATTCTTGTGCTCCAAAGGTTATTCTTTCCCAATCAGGATGTGAGAAAGCTTCTCACTAAATTTCAGATTAATTCAAACAACCTGAGTCTGAAAGTTGGCCCCTGAAACTTTTCAGGCCAAAGGTCTGGGAGCCATACGGCAGGATGCAGTCCTTCAGAATGCAATGGCATTTGCTGATGCTCCTTCATCTTCTTGTCTTCACAAGCCAAATCCTCTCCAAACCATATAGTTGGCTGAGTATGAGGAACACATCTCCCTCTCCATCACCTCTCCTGAGCCAGGGTGCATGTGGAGGGAGTGAGAGCACTTCCAGAGTGGTGGGGAGCAATCGCTGCTATTTCCCCTTTTCACCCCTCTTTGCAAATGTAGCCAAAGCCCATTTGTTTTACACTTGGACTGTATTAAGAGCTGACTGCTCAAGAGTCGGAGGAATCTGTAATGCCATCACATTCTTGATTTTGAGACTTTCAGTGGAGCCCAGAATTACAGCATGTGTTTACTTTTCTTAGTATAAAGGCACCACTTGATCTGTTGCTTGAGGAGTGGCATTGCTGCTGTGCCACAGAGGGACTGGTGCAGACATAGCGGCAGCTCAATACTCCTCAAACCAGCAGAGGGACAGTGCCTGAGGGTGAGAGCTACTTCAGCCTCTGTACCCATCCATAGAGCTTATCTGCTGAGCCTGTCAGAGAGGTTTTTCTGCTGGGGGACACACTAACACAAAAATAAGTCTGTGAATTTGTTCCAGACACAACCGTCTCAACTGGATGCTTCTTCGGCTAAAATCGAACTGGCATGATCAGCCCACCCCAAATTAAACCATAACTCTCTTGGTCTATATCAAAAGCCAAAAAAGTGACAAGATTTATAATCTACATCCAGTTTCTAAACTCATGAGAAATTAGGTGCAACATCCCTAAATGCTGTGTAACTTTAATGTTGTGTAATTTTAACTTGCCTTTTGTAAAGGAGAATGGGTCTGATCACGTGGCAGACCAGCATTCCGTTTTATGAAGGCCACCAAGACAAATGGGTGGCTTGCCAGGAAGCAATGGGAGCAATTCTGCCACCTCTCTTCAACCACCTCAAGATCCTGAGAAGCAGCAGCACTTGGACTGCAGCTCCTCAAAAAGCCCTGCTCTCTGCCATCTCAGATGAAGGAGAAGGTCCATGTCCTGCTGGGACCTTGCCACTTCTCAGCAGAGCCAGAAGGTAGTGGCATTCAAACAGCTCATTGCATGATTGCGTTTCTCGTTCTGTTACACATCTGCCAGTCCTGTGCTGGCTGCTGGACACTTGAAACAGCAGTGCACTACCTACATTGTGGAAGCGTGATAGCAAAGGGAAATTTGCAGTGTAACCCAAATTTATCAATTAAAGCTCCATCCAGCCAATGTTCAGAGTTGGCATTAAATGCAGCACTGCACTCTAAGCACTGCTAGCTCGAAAAACAAAGACATGCCAGCTGGCTTACACAGCTAGAATGGGAAATGCTCCTCTGTCTGAGCCAAAATGGATTTGTAACCTGCTTAAGAGCCTTCCTGAACTAACGATGTAACTGCTTTGCTGTCATCGCCCCACTCTGGTCAGAGAAAACCCGCAAAAACCAGAATTATCAGCTCCAGAAACAAAAGAAGACCCCACCAGCAAGCATTTCATATGGTAAAACTGCCAGCAGGTAAATGTTAACTATGTCAAGAAAGCTTGTGCAGTGCAGACTGCTGAAAGGACATGTTGCAGTAGTTTTAAAGCACTGACTGTCTTGAATATACTTGTAAACAGGAAGGCATTCAAGTAGGCTTGTTCTCATGAGTCAGACAGAGACACAGTCACAGTGGTGGTCTGTTAACAGCTCAGGTCTTACAAATCCTACTTAGGCATGTAATTAAAGTTTGGGTTGTAATAAAGTAATTCCATTAAATATCCACCCTCCTCTAGTTTTCACTTAGCAACATGAATTTAATTAAGGAATATCATTCCAGAGCCAGAAATTTTTGTTCTGCTTCTCTCAAGAATTAACACCAATTCTTTCTTTGTGATGGGGAAGAAAAAATCCACCAGAGGAGTATTTTTCTTAAAATATATCAAACAAAAATCATATCTCTTCTCCTGTATTTTGTGAACAACCTGATGCACTGATATGTCCAAGAGAGGAGATTTGTATGTTTAAAGCAGTATCTGGACAGAATATTAAAATTGTCTATAATCATTACACTTTCAATTGATATAAATAACAAATTGGCCCAGACTTGAAGAAATAATTACAACTGAATTCTGTATGAACTCCAATGCAGGAGTAACAAAGCAAAAAAGCAGAAAGGGAAAGAAGAAGGATAGTAGCCACAAAAATAATTTATGCAGTTACTCAGCTATGACACATGCACAGCATGGATTAATAATTTAAAAAATATTTTTAATAACACTACATAACTACTTGCAGATTTCCCTTGGCCTCCGCACATAAGTAAATAAAAGTCTTGCAAATAAAAAATGCTGATGCACTTCTTATGGGTGCCTTAGCAGAAGTGAGTGTTGAAGAGGGCATTTAATGTTGGGAGAGGATCCCTAATGTGAAGGTGGGCACTGCACATGGGGCATACAGAGGAGAGCTGGAACAGAGGGCGCAGCAGACACTAACACAAGGGGGTCAAGTTGACGGCACTGTAGGAGAGGAGAAGGATGCAGAAGGAGAACTGAGAACAGAGAGATACAAAAAGACTTCGGACTTCATGGCCATAACATACACTACAAATCCCGGTAGCTGACACCTCAGAGCTGTACTTAATCATCCTCCCCAGAAAAGGATAAGATTAGTGTCTTAGAGAAAACTTACCAAGCACTAACCCGTCTCGAGGAAACTCCCATCTGGAGTCATAAGGCAGTTGCATTGGGTCCACATAAATGTATTCGTGACCATCAGGGCTGATAGACTCAATGACTCTCCATCTTATCTCATATCTTGGCTTCTGTAAAGCATATTGAATGCATAGCCAACCATTAGTCCTGTGTCTGACTTCAGAGCAGATCAAAACCCAGCAGGGCTCGTCATCCTAACTGAAATACTTTTCTACATCACCTGTTTCCATATGATGACCAGGACAATCAATGAAATTATCACAATCACTAATAGCACGAGGACTGCAGCAGCAACTGTTAGTTCTGATCGTAAGGCTGTGGAGTAAAAAGACAGACTGTATTTTCCTCCTGAGCCATGAGGAACAAGATACAATCATAAGACAGCCCCTCCCATACCCTGCAGATGTGGCAGGAGCAGTTCCTGAGGCTAGTGACTGTAAAGTCTTTCCAAGCCCAGAGCTACTGAGGCTTCCTGTTTCAGAACCAAATGCAGAGATTGTCTAGAAGGACATCCCATAGCCAGCAGCCATAAAATGGTAAAATGAATCATGAAGCCACATAAGAAGTGAAAAGCAGATGCACCGTAAAGACCTGTAGAATGTATCATTCTCAGATGTACCAGGGTGGAAAAAAATTCATTTTCATTTCTTTTTATCTGCAACAATTCATATTTTTATCTATTAAGCCAGAACTGGAGTGTGTTAGACAGAGGTCAAATTGCTGTAATTTCACAGAGGGACAAAACAAACTCACTGGGAGCCACAAGCTTCAGTTCCCTGGTAACAGCACCGAGGTCATTCCTTGCCACACACCGCACAGCTAGGGTTTCTTCTACCTTCTGGAAGGTCACCTGGCTTTCCACCATGTTCTTCTCATCCAGGTGAGCTTCCATGTGTATATCAGAGATATTGTTACTCAAAAGAGTCCACGAGGTGTCGTTGCTGCACCTGCAGAGAAGAATAACAAGGGAATAATGAGGGAAATGGGCATAGGTATGGATAAAGAGGAACGAACAGAACAAGAATCACCTTTCTCTATAATTTTCTTCTAACAATCTCTTTAAAAAGCAGAAATACTTCAGACTACTTCTATGAAAAGTCTGCATCTTTTTTCTCTCAGAAAAAATTTGTCTCTTCATTACTGATACCGATTTGAGGGTCTGAAAATGCAGCCCAGCAGATCTGCTATAAATAGGCTTTAGTGTCACTATGTATCCCATAGAGTTACAGCACCAACTAGATCTCAATTACTCCTTGAATCCTTAGTGCTGTACAAGGCTCCCTGTGACATGGCTAGGAGGACAATCTTTCCGCCAGGAAGCAAGAGGCTTTAGCACAATGAGAGCAGAAAGCATCTGGGAAGTGCCCAGGGCTCCTAGCCTTCTTCTATGCATGGTTGCTGTCTCCTTGATGGATAGTGTCCCAGTAGCCACAGAAAGAGGCAGTCTAGAACTAACAAAAATGTAATAACTCCAGGTATCTAAAATATGTTGAAGGTGAAAATTATAATTAGATGGGAAATAATTGCAAGTAAAGATTTAGAAGAATGTAAGACTGTTAATGAGGTAGACCAAGCTATCTGTGAAATGATAAGAACTCCTTGAATGGAGAGACAGCTATTTCTCGAGATCCTTACTCAAATTGAAATGAGAAATCTACTGAGTTTGCTTATTGAACATAAAGCTTTCATGAGAGAATTTCCTGAATTGATGTATTGTCTCTTCTCCTACAAGTTCAAATAGAAAAGGGCACTGACAACCTCTCTTGGAACATAAGCTACGTGCCTCTAAAAAGAAAAATATCCAGAGCTTACCAGCTTTTGACAAGGACTATGTGGTACAGTACCTAATAATTTTAAGCTAATCAAGGACACAAGAAGTCATACTTTAGATAAGGAAACATCCTTTCCTCTTACTTTTTAATGTCTTTGCAAACCAGCCATTCCACATCAGGAAGCGGGGTCCCCTCCACCAAGCATCTCACTGTCTGCCCACCTACAGAGCCATGGTGATCATCCACGAGGTCTAAAATCAGGGCTGGAACTGAGAAGGGGTCATGAATTTATTAAATTATTTGACAGAATTTACAAAAAAAAAAAAAACAAAAACAGCCTGAAATTTCAAATAAAGCAGGGCAGGTATTATTTGCTCCGCAGCTTAGCAACATCTAGAGTCTCAGACTAGTCCAGGAGGTTCTTATCTCCCATAGCACAGAGCAGGTGCTCAGCTAGAGCCATGAGAAGGAAGTATTCCTTCTCTGAACAGAGAAGGTCTTGTGGAAGATGTGGCAGTTGGAGGCCATCTAGGCAACAGTGATCATGAAATTATCAAGTTCTCTATTATTGGAAACGCTAAGAAGAGTAAGAATAAAACTGGCACTTGGGACTTCCGAAGGGCAGACTTCGATTTGTTTGGAAGATTACTGAATAGAATTCCTTTGGAATCAGTTTTGAAGGGCATAGGAGTCCAGGAAGGCTGGACATTACTTAGGAAGGAAATCTTGAAGGCACAGGAGCAGGCCATCCCTATGTGCCTTAAGAAAAGCTGGCGCCACAGAAGACCAGCCTGGCTGAATAAGGGCATATTGCTGAAGATAAGGGAAAAAAAGAGAGTTTATGGCCTCTGGAAAAGAGGGCAGGCAACTCCTAGTGAATATAAGGATATTGTTAGGTTATGTAGAGAGATGATTAGAAGGTCCAAGGCCCAGCCAAAAATTAATCTGGATTTGAAAGTCAAAGATTGCAAGAAAAGCTTTTATAAATATATTAATAACAAAAGAAAGAACAAAGAGAGCCTACATCCCCTGCTAGACCCAGAAGGAAATATAGTAACAAAAGACA
>VWZO01012114.1:27559-101841 GCA_013396975.1 Bucco capensis
AGTACTGAGTCCAGATTTGGGCCCCTCACTACAAAAGGGACATTGAGGTGCTGGAGAGGGTACAGAGGTGGGCTACCAAGCTGGTAAAGCTCATAAGCCCTATGAGGAAAGACTGAGGGATCTGGACCTGTTTAGCCTGGAGAAGAGAAGGTTGAGGGGAGACCTCATTGCTCTCTACAACTACCTGAAGAGAGGTTGTAGACAGGCAGGGACTGGTCTGTTCTCCCTGGTGGAGAGTGATAGGACAAGGTGAAATGGATGGAAATTGCACCAGGGGAGGTTCAGGCTAGACATTAGGAGGAATTTCTTTTGTGAAAGGGTTGTCAGCCATTGGAACAGGCTGCCCAGGGAGGTGCTTGAGTCACCATCCCTGGAGGGGTTTAAGAGACGGGTAGATGTTGCATTGGGGGGCATCATTTAGCAAGTTGATAGGGTTAGGACAAAGACTGGACTCGATGATCTTCAAGGTCTCTTCCAGCTGTAACTGTTCTATGATTCTATGATTCTATTGTGGTTATGCCACGTCCTTATGTTATACTAAATGAGCTATCGTCCCCATTGTCAGCTGGAATAACTTAGGGAGGAGGATAAACTTTCTTTTTGGCTCAAGGCCAGTGCAGAAGTGAAAGCCAGGATCAGAGTAGGAGGACTCCAAGGACTCAGCACACATGCACTTCTCCAGACATCTCAGTCCACCTCTTTCTTATCTCCATACTCCAAGCAACCCAGTATGTAGGTGGATCAAGTCTTTGCTGCATGCCATCAGCAAGGCTTTGGGAATCCTCACCTTGTATTAGCAAGGAGAATGTGTATCTTTTAATCTCATCTTCATTTTCAGCAACCAAAGTATAGTACCCACTGTCTTCTTCCTTGGCCCGGATCAATTTTAATATACTCTGAAACCTGCAGAAATAAGAGGGTTTGTTTGTATTTTTAAAGCAGGCATAAAAGAAAAATCACTTCTGTGCAGCATGTAATCTGGGTATGTAGAGATTACAGTGTAGTAAAATTTAGCATTTCTAGCATGTCTTTTACTAAACTTTACTCAAGTGGTAAATAACTTCCAACACAACTGAGAGACAAGTGGGCATGGTTATATTCTGCAGGGTTCTGGAAAAGTCTTTGATATTACTGGATATAACTAAGCCTGAGGAGGCTTAGTGCTCAGAAATTAAGATGTCTATGGTTTGGAAAGATTGGTGTTTTAAAGAGAATAAGCGAAAGCAAATTAGGCATCACCCTTTACAACAGAAAACAGAGAAATTATTTTTAAATGTCATTGAGGAAGAAGCAGCAAATTTAGGTGGAAAAAGAGAGAGTAAGAGCAGTGCCCAGGTTTCTGGGGGAGAAACATCAACATGGTAACAGATCAGAAGAATATTTTTACCTTGTTTCCTGGACTCTGTTGGAACTAGTAACAATCTCAGTAAGATTTTCAATCAGAGTCACATTATCCTTCAACCAGTACATTTTTGGTGCTGGGTATGCCTGCACATCAACAACAAAGTTTTTGACTTCATGTAGATTGACAGCTTCTAAAGGGCTAAACTGAGGCTCCAGATGAATAAAGCCTTTTTCTGTGAATGAAAAAGCCTTGCGTGAATGACACTGTACAGCATTTTTCAAGAATGGTGTTTTCCAAAGTGTTAATAATTTTTGAACACTAAAGTCAGACTATACCATGAACTGTAATGACTACTTTCTTATTTTCCTTAACCTCCTTGGTTGCATGCCGAGCAGTACATTCATAATCCCCTGTGTCTTTCACTGATGCCTCGGGAATGGTCAAGGTGTAAACCAGCTTCTGCGATGGGACTTTGATATCATCAAGTTTTATCAGACCTTTTTCTTTCTGTAGTTTGGAGAAGGAAAAAAAAACCTTTCTTAAGTAACTGAGCTAAGCATATCATTAAGGATCTATGATGCCACTGGAGTGAGAGCAACCATTTGAACCCTGTAAGGCAGAAGACTTGTTTACTCAGGGATGTATTTTCAGCCACAGGCACAAAACATATGTCTATAAAAATACACATAAGGGTGAGGAAGTAGAGAGCTCATATTTCGGTCAGTTGAAACAAATACCATTCAAAATCTGAGTGAGCAACCTGAAAGAGTGTTTTACTGCTTATAGTCTACCTTCTCAGACATAAAAGCCACTTGACTTCTCTATGTTCAGTTCACATGAAATAGGGTGAATTTTATTCCTTTCCATCAGACAAAAAAGTAACCAGTTGCTAAATGCTGTGTTTTCCCTGCTCTCAAAATAAGAATAATTTTTTGGCAATGAGAAGACTCCTGCTAGTAAGAGGATGGTGAGAATGGAGGCTGGAATAAAAAACATTCTGGGGCTGATTTTTGAAGGTGGCATATAGAATCATAGAATCATAGAATCNCTCCTAGGATGACTGCCAGAAGGCTAATGAGCTCATCCTACCCATACAAGGATTATAGGAACATGGGTTTCAATCCCCACACTTTACCGTGGGCAATGAGTTTAATGCTCCCTCTGCTGTCAGCACTGTTATCGCACCAGGGGCCACAGCAGACCCCAAGTGATTTTCAGACTGTGCCTTACCTCCCTGATATAGCAGAGAGTACGATGTGTAGCATGGAAAATAGAACAGAACATTCTCAAATAAATTTTCCTCTTGGGCTGTTAACTTACTTCAATAAAAGGTGGTATTTGGAGTCACAAGTGGGTACACTTCAACTACTCCGTTCCTTCAGTGACCAGACTTTTTACATTAGATGCTCTAAATTTCTCCATTGACTGGGACTGGCTCTAACTGATTTTCACTGAAAAAAGTATTCACTGCAGAAGGAAGTTATGCTAGTTTGAAAATTTCAGAGGTTCTCAGAAAGTTTTAAAGTTTTCTTACTTGATACTTCTAATTAGTGAGTAATTACACTGATTGTAAAAGTGTAATTAACATTAAGACTATTGACTTGATTCTTCATTGTCATTTATTATTCCCAAGAACCCACGGTTTAAGAGAACCATTTTAGAGATTCAGACCTTCAGCAGTAGAACTCTATGCAGATATCCAGCACATTCCTAGACCTTTGTACTTCCACATCTCTTTTTTGAACTAGCACAAGACCTGAGAGATAGCTTTCCTCCCATGGATGATGGGATGGATTCCTAGTCATATCTCTCCTTTATCTCATGCTTTGCATACTTACTAACAGCAAACTCTAACTTATGGTACTGCCTTTCTTATGTGGTAACCTAAAAGTAAAATAAATTCCTTTGTTTTCTCAGTTGTCCTCATTCAGAGAGGTGAAGAAAATTTTACAAACCCACCTTCCTCCCTAGTAAGTAACAACAAACATACAAACAAAATAAAACCAAAACAAAACAAACAAAACAAAAAGAGAGGTATTTACCACTTTCCCAGGATAATTCCACTGTAAATTAACCACCTCATTGTCAAAGACCACACAAGTTACTACAATTGTCTCTCCTGTTTTGTAGACAGTTTTAAGAGCTTCAATTTCAACTGGTAGCTGTGAAGTAGCTAGGAGAAGAGAGAGAACAGATTAATTTTCAGAAGTATGCCATTTTCACATGATGCAATTTGGAAGAGAGCTTTCCATTTCACTTTTGTACTGAAGATTTGCCTAGAAAATTCAGTGAAAGTGCTACTGGTTACATGCAATTTGTATTTAAGCCATGAAGTGTACGAACACTGGGGTCAATCCCACAAAGAAATGATCCATGCATAAAATTTTGATTAGAAGTTCCTATCTAAAATAGCCCTGCAAAAAGACATAAAAAACTCTGCGGTTCTATATACAAGCCACTTCCCATTTTGCTAACAAGTGACTCTCTTTAAGAATCCATAAGAATGTCCTTTTCAAAATATTTGAATCGTTGTTTTCAGACTACCCAAAGTCCTACAATTTGAAGCCACTGGGAAAAGCCAGTCTTTTTTGTTTTAGCAAAGAGGACAAAAATACATGGATTATGGAAAACATTTCTGGCAACCATTTGAGAGAGGAAATAATGTTAAGGACTCTTTATTCTCAACAAAATTGTATGTAAGCTCTAAGTAAACTAGCAAGTAAGTAACTGACTATACTGCCAGAGGAGCAAGGAGCTCATCATTGGGGAAGCATGTGATGTAAACCTGGGATGCTAGTGCTCATGTGGCTGTAACAGTGTGAGGGAAGACCTGGACTGAACATTATTACTTCTATTTTTTTTAAAAGAACAAAAACACATACCTCTTAAAATATAGATGAGGAACTCATCAGACTTGAACTCCACACCTTTAACCATTGTTTTGCATGTGTATGAGCCTGCAGGGAAATTCCCTATGAAGCCTTGCTTGCTGTCATAGAAAGCAAAGACAGCCTTGTCCAAACTGTCCATTAAGGTCACTTGAGCACTTGGGTCACTCGTCCGGCAAGGGATAACAGTGGGATCTCCTTCTTCTACTAGGATGAACTGGTCTTCTGGTATAGAAGGAACAAAAGGCATGTCTGGGTCTGTAAAAAGAGAGGAAATTTTACACTGTCTTGTTTGGAGCAAGACCATATATAAGAACTAGATATTAATGGCCATGTATAGATCATAACTGAAAGTCGTAGAGTTCATTACCCTGCTTTTTCAGAGATGGCAGGTAGGGCATGGTAATTTTATGCATTATCTTGGGTGTGCTATTTGATGTGACATATAGTGAGACATTTGACCTGAGGATAAAACAGGAAAGGGCTTGGGCTCCTTTGTGACAATTCAGGATGCAGAATGAAAAATACAAAAGATCTTCCTCCCAAAAAATTATAATTATTTTTAATACTCTTGGACTTGGTGCTGACATAGTCCTACATTTAGGACAAAAGGATGATAAAAAGGAAGAAAATAACTTCTGGATGTTAAAACATTCATGCAATTGCTGGAAACTAAAGTAAAGATTAACTCACTTTACCATAGACAACTCTATCAAGATACAGGTATAGCAAAGACCTCAGCAGAGAATTTGGACTTAAACATCTTATTTTTATTACACAGGATTTTGCACTTAGGTGCAGTATTCACTGTATAAACAAATTATTAAAGATAATGTTTTTTATTGGCACAAATCGTTCATCTTTGTTTTTCCCTTTGGTACTAGCTTTCTCCTAACCACTATTATATAAGCAGGAAAAAACAAACCAAACCAAACAAAAACAAAAATAAAAAGCAAACAAATCCCACACTTTCCATGTCAAAAAGTAGAAATCAGTTTCATGCTGTTCATGCTGAAGGCCATTGAAGCCACATTTCATCAAAAATAGTTCAAGGTACTTATCTTCAAGCATTTCTAACATGTCCAACATTACAGTTATGAGACATATTTAATTATGGTCACTGCATGTGGTTTTCAAAACATGGTATTCAACTAGAAAAAAGCAAACAAACACCTGGTAATTTTATTTCTTTTAAAGTCAACAAAATACATGCCAACTTTCCTATCCAACCAATCCAAAATCTGAGTTTAGAGCATAACTGCACACACAGCCAACTTAAAAAGCATAGTCCTCAAATTATCTCCATTTGGACATTCGGAATAAACAAATAATCTCTGCTAGCCTGAAGCTTCTGTGCAAAGCCTTATAATAAAATTTAATAAATAGCAATCCAAATCCCTCCAACAATAGATTTCTGCTGCACTGGCAGGCTCTTTGTAGCAATATTCCCAACACAGCACTCCATCTCAAAGACACTGCCAGCTGCATGTATTCATTTTCCCACTGTAATTGAAAACAGAAACAGGATTCACCTAGTTTGGTTTTCTGTGTGCTGTTAGTGAAAATAGGATATTGTGTGAAGTCTCAGTGTAATCCTCCTTGGCTAAAGTGAGTTGCTGCCACCCATTGCCCTCCTAATTCATTGCAGGACAAACAATTGTAAAGACAAAGTTTATAGTGGAAACAGAAACATTCTCTGTAATTTAGAGAAAAGGATATGCTTCTGCATTTATGACATCTTGATGGTTACTGAGTGGAAAAAATTACAGAGTGTCTCTGCCATGAAAAATCTAGTAGGCTGATGTCTAGAGGCTTTTAAAAACCAAACCAAAAAGCCCTCTTGAAGAAATCTTCCATTTCTTGTCTTTATATTCCTTCACCGAATGAGTTACAAGACTACTTAACACCAACAACATCTTCTGGTGATTAAAGCTGTTTTGAAATTGAGATACATGTGCCAAAGCCTACAGCCTCTGCTGAAGCATCTTGTTTCAAGAATGAATGCAAACACTTTACATTTGTGGTGGGAAATTGAGAAAAAGTCTTGGAAGTATCACTGTCCTCAGATCACACATTGTGAACTGGAAAAACTGAATGGGACCACAAAATAGCCTTTAAAACAAGTCCTGTTATTGCTTCCTAACGTTTTCCCTTTTCAGTCTTCCTTGCAGTTGCAGACATCATCTTCTTCACACAACAAACTGCAGTTTTGCAAGATGATTCGTAATCTTTTCCTCTCTCTTCTGTTTCTTGTTCAAAATATTTACTGCAAATCTACTGGCTTGATCTTTCCTGGCCCTGTAGTTGTGCCACTCATCTCCTGAACCCCAGCCAATGCCAAGGAAACATCCAGACAGGGCTTTACAGTCAGCTGTGGCTCAGCCTTTGGTGCCTATCTCAGCTATGACAATAAAGATCTTCATTCCATGTGTAGTGTGGAAAGCCTTTAAACAGATTTCCAGTCAGAACAGGGGAGTGGGAGGGCAAAACTGGGGAGAGGTAATTCATAAAATAAGGGATTCCATTTCTTCTGGGTCCAGCAAGTTTTCTACCACTAAGAAGAAAGGCGGCACAGGGCCTGGGAAGGCTGTGTGTGCTCTGAAAATTACAGGGCACTGCATGGTAGCACCATATTTCGAATCTTGCATCAGACTGACCAGCAATAACACTTGTTATTTCACCTTCCCTTATGACAGCCACCGCAAAGACATCTCTGTTGCTTCATGCTTCCCAGGACCTGTGTACACATAAGCTTTTTCCAGTTCTCAGTTCAAGCCTAATTCAGGTTAAGAATGAGATATGGCCTTCCTCATCTGGCAACTGCTTTAGTGTCAGATATGGTACTGGTTTAGTCAGTATACATTCCAAAACATCCACCCAGGTCACCCCTGAAAGGACTGGCATTTATGTTAATCCCCACCTGGGGGCCAGCGAAACTAGAAGGATGGACATGCTCCTACAGATAGCTGATGTGGCCACCAAGGTCTACTACTCAGCCCCTAGTGGTCAGAAGACCTCAACTCTGAAGTTGTGAATTCATCTCTCATCTTGAATACTCTTACCAAACAAGTGAAATCAGAAAGAAAAAGTAACTTATCCATAGACTCACAGGGTCTGGTCTTGATTTACACATTAGGAAATGGTCCCTGGAGTCATTTATCTTCATCTGACAGAAAATTACCACCAGCAATACACTCTTCTGAACATCCAGAGTTCAACTCTCCCATCCAAATCTCTGGGTACAGCTGCAGCATGCCTCACTTACCAGGCACATATATGTAGATGTCCTTCCCTTCCACTTCCCCATCCTCCATCTGAGTGTGGTTATAATAGCAAACATACAAGCCTGTGTGAGCGGCTGAGGCATTTCCTACTTCGAGCACCGTCACAAAGAGGCCACTATTGTTTTCTTCATGTCTAATGTCTATCCTGTGGCTTCCCTCAGTCACTGGGTACTGCCAGCTCACTTCGCTGTCTCCAGAGCATTTGAGTGTGAAATTGGAATTCAGCTGTACCACCATTTCATTCCTATTGGGAACAATAGTCGGCAGAGGAAGCTGGCAAAATGTTAGGAGTGGTCCTGCAAAAAGACATGAATAAATAGCACATGAATACACAGAACAGCCTCAGCACCCGGATGCGAAAGAAAGCAGAGTGGATCCAGAGCAGCTGTTTTTCTGACCATTTCAGACATGCCAATGTCCCAGGAAATTTGCCCTTGTTTAAAGCAGAGCTTTGCCCAGTGTATGGCAAAAGGCTTCCCTTTGAAATGCTAAGTGTTTGCTTGCTGACTTCTGTTTGTCAAATCAAGAGGTGAAAGACAGAGGTGAAGTTAGAGATGGCTCTTAATCCACACCTCATCTTCCCAGCCCCAAATGTGGGAGCTCTGCTGCAAACAGTGAATTTCACACCCTGACTGCTGGGTGGCAGGCATCTTACAGATCCTTACAGCAATGGTCAGGAAAAGAGCAGTTGCATTAGCCTTCAAGTAAGTTCACAACTGAAAGTTAGAAACCATTTCCCAAGACCAACATCTGCATTTTATATCTGGCTTCTATTCCTGCAAAGGACCAGAGCAGGGGCTTAGACAGAAAATTTGTGCACCAGGTCTACCACTAGCCAAAATGTATGGAAGGTTTATAACCAAATAAAACTGTAATTCTCTGAACTAGATGTTGTAGATGGCACTGGTTCTCAGATGCAGTCTCCAGTTACAGGCTCAGATTTGCAAGCCTAGGTAATTAGTGGGTGGGCTGGTATGGGTCCAACTCCCAGAAGGAAAATTAGAGGATCCACATCCTAAAAATTGAGGAAATCACCAGGGAAACAGATTTGCTGTTTCAGTCTATCAAATTAACTGTACAAAACAGATAGAGTAGTTCATGATAAACAGGCACTTAGGCCCATGGTGTGAAAGTGATCTCTGTGCAATAAACTGGCAGTAGGAATCTAGATTGCCTTTGAAACCAGTTTCTCACTCCTGCATGTGTCATCTCAATCTACAGGCCCTTTCTATATTTGGCACCCTGTGGCAAATTCTGTCCTCCCCTCCTGGCCCTGTTCACTCAGCAGATGTTGGGAGGCTCAGCAGGCAGCCCTGGTGAGTGTGGTTAGGTGGTGTGATGTGGGAGGATGTGGGCAGCCCACACAGGCAGCCTCACCTGCACCACGGTGCTGGAGAAAACCCAGCAGGGCAGGGCTGGGACAGCTGGAAGTAGGCATGCTTACTTTCCCTGTGCAGGAAGACAAACTGGGTGGGAGGTTAAGCAGCTGTAGGGGTGCCGAAGTGGCCAGCACAGTGGCCAGCAAAAGTATTGCCTGCTTGGTAGGTCTTGTCTTAGCCTACTGAAGGGAAGGGCAGAAAAATCTAGTCTCTAGGCAGCAGGCAACCATTTGGTATTTGTTATCATGGGCACAATGAAAGCAAGCTTAAATATGAATTTACAAAGGATAGGGGTGATATGGTTTAGAGAACTGAGGAACATTACCTGTGAGAAAACATCCCAGGATCAGGAACATCCATGAGGAAGTACCCATAGTTACCAACAACTGAAACAGAAGGCAAGAGTGATCCAGTTAATGGACAGAAAATGATATGACAGTTTTCAGGGCCCCTCTCCTGCAGTGCCCTAGCACGGCTTCCCAGCACTGCAAGGTGTCACAGAAAGAAAGAGCCCAGGGACTCCAGCTCACACTCACAGGCCATTGAGACTCATGCCACTACCATTAGGTATGTGGGGCCACAGACACATCACCTGGCATGGGGAACACAGATAAGGCACCATAACCCTTCTCTCTACTGGCAGTGTAAGGAGCCAAGTCCTAGCATATTCCCCTTTCCAACAGCCTCCACACAGCATTGATGCTCACTGCAGCCTCCAGGACTGACTGCACAGAAATACCCCTACACAGAGGCAGTACCTTCACAGGCATCCGTGAGGATGCAATGGCTTTATGCAGCAAGTTCTGACCTTTCAACTGCAAGCTGCTTTTATGGGAGAAAAAGTATATTTTAAAGCTACTCTTATTATACATAGTATAATTATGGGTGATGTTTTCATTTTGTCATGGAACATATGTATATATATATATATATATATAGCTTACTAAACACAATGCAATACAATATTGTTTATTGCTTTTTTAGCAAGAACTCCCTTGATTGAGAGACATGCTATTTAAAACGTGCTGAAATTTCCTAATGGAATAAATCCATGATAGACTGTAGGCCAGCACTGTCATTCGCAGAGCATCTCCACTTCCCAACAGTGCGGAGAGTCATAGATCACACACAATAATTTCAGCTTTCAAACACATAATGTTGAGGCATTGTTCTCAAGGCAAAAATGGCAATAAACCTCTGTGCAATTTTCGTGCCATCTAATGCCGCCCAAAAAACTCAAGCAGCCTGCTAGATAATTTCCAAAGAAGAAGCTCCTACAACACCTGCTCCCATTGAAATCAATGGATGTTTTTTTGGTGACTTTAATAGTAACTGGATTTGGCCCAAAGCCAATATGGATCAAAAAAAGACTGCCTGGAAGAGTCCCTAATCTGAAACACAGAATAAAGACAAAAATAAAGGATAATGTGCAAAGACAGGGACTAATTTTCAAGATTCTGGAGAGCCTCTTTTCACCCTCCGGTATATAGTTTCTGATGCTGAGCTAGGAAAGCACATAGGTGCATCTAGTTACTATGACTATGTGAGTGCCATATGGGACTTAAATGCTTAAACATGCCAAGAAGTGTTTCTGAACTAGTTAGTCCCACTTTCCTCCCACAATGTGTGGAGCAGAGAATACATCTTTGCAAAGTGAAAAGTACTTGGTACTTAATTCAAACACAAAGATCTCAGAAGCAGGATTAAATGAATTTCAAACTTCCAGCCTCAAAAATGTGTACAAACAACTTCAGAAACTCAGCTGACAATAATCCAGCAGAGACAAGGCATTTTGCCTGATTCTTCAGTTAACACTCTCAGATATATATCCTGTATTTTTTTCCAATAAAGTAATCCACTGTACATCTTTAGGATGGTACTATGGTTTGCTTTATTGATCTGACTCCTAGCCTCCCAAGGATCACAAGACAATGTTATACCCCTGTGAAGTTTTCTTCTGCCTTTTCTCTCTGAAAAGACAGACCTGTCTTCCCCTTTTTTTTGTTTGTTTTTCCAGACTAATCAGTGCAATTGATGCAGAACAGAAGGAGAAAAAACAAAAGCTATCTCATCTCTTTTGCACCAGCTGCAGAAGCTCTGCTGAAGTGGACTTGCACCATTGCAGAACCGTGTATAATTGAGGACCGAAGCCCCATGACTATACTGGTCTAAGTAAAGGTGATGACATTTCCAAAGAGCTACTTTGAATTTGATGTCTTGTTTGGGCTGTCATAGAAATCAACAAGAGCTGATTGTTTCAATCTACCGTTGCAGTTTAAAAACACAAGGACTTAACTAAATTTGCATTTTCCATCTCGCTATTCTTTCACAACTGAAAGCTTTGATCTTTCTTCAGTGACCCACTGATCTCATCCAGACCTAGAGCAACACATCCTCCCTGTGAAAGATGGAATAATTTACTAAGGATTCACCATTATCCATATTCAAAATCAATTTTAACTGGATTTGGTTACATCATGCATCTGACTTAAACTTGCTGGAGTCCCATTACCAGCACATCCTCACATCAGTGCTGAAATCAAGGTTTAACACAGGCACTTTTCCACAGTAGAAGAGAGTTTACCCATTCCCACAACACTAAGCAAGCATGTTGATCATGTTTTTGTTTATTTATGATCACTTAATTTTTTGTATGTGCTTGCTTGGCTTTTTACCTTCTTTATGGCAGAGCCGCCCTCTTTGTCCTAATCTACCCAAATCTCAGCCCTGAATAAATATATCAGTTTCAGTTCCTAACACCACTCCACCAAAACATAAATGATGTAACCTCACTGAAGACAGTAGTTTTATGCAAGCTGAAGTCTAATATTGATGCTAGACATACAACATAAGTTTGATCCAACCTTAATTCCTTACATACCTCAAACATTGCTAATTAAATAGAAATATGGGACTATATATAGTGACAACTAGATGATGCCATGAGGGGTTTGCCAAACTCTCTGAAGGGAAGACTGATTGCCCACAGTAAAACTGTTATTGCATCTACTTTACTGGGTTTTGAAAGGATCTGACTGAAATCCTTGTATCCCTCTTGTGTACTTTAGTGATAAGAAAATCAGGAAAATAACATCAGAAGAACTGTTATCAGCAAGGAGTCAATATTCCAAACACTCACTGCCAAGCACTGGCTTCCTGCTGAGAAGGGTTTCAGTGACCACACCACAGAAGACAAAGTAAAATCAATACCCAGAAAGCCAATGGAAATACGTATTCAGAAAATGATGATATTCCTAGGTGATTACCCTACATGACTTAGAGAGAAAATATGGTGGTGGACAAAGAAGAGCCAACAGTATATATATATACTTTTACACTACATAGTATATACTGCTTTAAATCAAAGACTTCTTTTAAGACAGAAAACTCGCCCATCTACCAGAAGACTGGCAGACTACGAGACTGATTTCCTGTCACCTAGCCAGTCGCTACAGTTCATCTGCTTGACCACACGATGGCAATGTTGGTCCACATTAATCAGCCAAATGCCGAGCAGCAGGCAAAGATAGTCTCCAATGCAGCATATGGAATCTAAACTGCTTCTTCTAGATCAACTTCAAATTCAAATTTCTTTTCATTTCATGGTAGTTCGCCGGATTTAAATAAATAAATAAATAAATAAAACTGGTCCCTATTGCTCTATATTTACATAAGTGATAGGACAGTAGTTGGATTACAAATCTTGGCATGTAGTGATGTGATTATCCTTGTTATGAAAGGGTTGGATAATTTAAGTGGTGATTTTGTCAGAGTGGCAGTCTGTCCTTCTAAGAAGACTAATCTTTTCCAGGAAGAGCTAGGGCCAGCCCAAGAAAAGAGGGGAGCATTTCCTCCTTGTGGCGTATGTCATTAGCTGAATATAAATGTTTAGACAAGACCTCCTGAAGCATTTCTTGGTTCTTAATTCCCAAATTGCAAACTCAATTCTCCACAAGAGTAGAGCTGCCCTGCAGCACTAACAGGTGGGTCTGAAGGTTTCACTGGGGAAAGACTCAAACAACAGAAGGAAATGTCTTCAGTGAAAAAGACTTGCATAAATAGTCACTTAAAATGAGGCTCCTTCCACATTCCTTTAAAAGTATTTGCATCCAGCATAGCCTGTATGTAGGAATAGCTATACACCAAGACTAGTCCAGTGCCCTGAAGTGCTCTGCAGGACAAACGGTGATGGCTGTTACCCAATGACCCTTGTAGTCAGCCCTAGTTCTTCAGTTTAACCTTCAAGGACAGACTCCACTAGTCTAGGAGCTAATGGCAAGGAGGAAGTTTGCAAAGTCTAAATTAACCCATTTGGTTCAAAAACCATATTTTAGACTGTCTCAGCAAACACACAAAAAGACTGGCATTTCCAAGGAATATCTCTCACTCAGGTTCTCAGTATCAAATCAACAAACACCTCAAATCCCAACTCAAATGCTCAGAAGCATTGCATGGAAAAACCGATCCATCTCTGTTGACCACGAGCTAGGAAGCCAACTTTTCCCTTGGGTGTGCGTTCAAAGCTTTATTGGCTTGAAAGAGATGAGTCAAGCAGGAGAACAAGGCAAGAGGGAGAGAAAGGATTGCTTGCTTGCTTGTTTTTTAAAAATTATTATCTTGCCATTACCAGGAAAAATAACCTCTCAGAAGTAATTCCTTGGTCTTTAAAACAAGTAAGCAACTTACATTAAAATGTTCAGAGTTCACATGCAGAAGTAGTGCCATTTTGGTCATGATGATCTAAGCATGTAAGCAAGGCAAGGATTGTATAAGATTACAATTTCATCCTCATTTTTAGACTAACTGGTATAACTGGGAATAAGCAGCAATATCTGGGGTATACAATGTTTTTTCTGTCTCTATACATTGTACTTAAATCCTAGCTCAATAGTAGTACTCCAGAGAGGTATTTTAACAAAATATTTATTACTTCCTGCTTCCTTGAAATCTAATGCCTATATATCACTCTCACAGCCACATGATTTTTTATACATAAACAAGTAACAACAAATATGGCCCCAGTGCCTGATGGCAGCCAGACTGGCATGTCTTCTGCTCCTTAATGCCTGGAGAGGAATACCAGAACAAGAGGTCTCATTTTAAAGCAGCAGGAGAGCATTTGCAGGGAAAGCTAGTTTGCTTGTGGACTCCTAAATCCCAGTGCCTTGTGAGGTCTCATTTTTCTTCAATTTTTTTTTTCCAAGCTTTGAGGTTGGCTAAACCACTGTTGCACTAAGGGCCTTTCTAAAGTGTTCTTTGTTAACTAGAAGCTAAACTCGAAGACCCTTGCTGGGAGATCTTTCCCTAGTGTTTCTAAACCCAGAGTTAAAAGTCGAATCTCCACAGTTAGGTCTTGATCAGGCGATGACAGAGGAACCCTTTGATGCTTGTCTCCTTGCTTTGATCCCATCTCTTGCCTCATCCAGAGGCATAGAGTTAAGGCAGCCGAGCTGGGACCCCAGCTGGGTTCTGCATCGGTCCTGGGAGATGCCGAGGATATAGCAAATAAACCTCCTTCTCCCCGTACGCCCGGTCGGGGAGACAGAGGACCAGAGACCAGTCGGGGCAAGGTTGGGATGAGGAGGGGGTTACATTCACACTCTCAAGCCTCCATCATGCTGCAGGCGCTTGCCAGACCTTGTCTGCCCGTGGGGAGTCCGTGAGGCAGTCCCAAAGGAGCAGGGAAGTGGAGCTGCTGCAGCTCCCCAGCAGCAGCTCGACAGCTAGAGCCGTAGAGGATCAAAGGCTGTCCAAGACACTGGGCAAACCTAGCAGAGATGGCAATTCCCAGCCGCTTCGCTTTTTGTCTGGGAAACAATAGCAAAGAATTTGTCAAGCTGGAGGATTTTTAATTTTTTTTTTTTTTTTTTTATGCGAGGTGGCTAGGGAAAAGTAAAGCAGGGTAGAGGAGTCGTCGAAGGGCAGAGTAAAACCATATTTCCCTCCGGGCCTGACTAATTCTGATGGCTCTGCGACCCGCGGTTTCTTCTCCAGCCCTCTCCTTTGGGCAAGGCACGGACCCCGAGGGCGCGGAGACTGGAGTGCGAGTCTTGGCAGGGGACAGCCGTTGTGCCCGGAGTTGGAACTGTGGGACCAAGGGAAAGCGATGTGATCTCAGCCTTGACCACGGATCCGCTGGTCCCTATCCAGGACGAGGCGATGCCCTGTCCGACCCGGGCATGCAGCCTTGAGCCCCTGAGTAGCGCCAGGTAGCTGGAAGATTTGCAAGAGACGCACTGAAAATGCCGTAGAGGGGCGCTGGAAACTTGTCCCTGGCACTGGCGGGGTCCGGAGCATCGCCTCCGCCTCTGTCCCGCAGCCGCCTCCCCGCCTGGATGCAGGCAAGCCCCGAGGGCTGGCGGCTGCTCCCTGGGGTTGCTGCTGCTTCGCTCGGTATGTCGCTGCTGGCTAAAAAAAAAAAAAAAAAAAAAAAAAAAAAACCCCAAAAGAAACTGTCCAAGTCCTGTTCTCTGGAACGGCTCCTGAGCTGCGGGATCCGCGTCCAAAAATGTTGAGCAATGCTGCGGACAGCCAAAAAGTCATTTCCTACTTGCTCCTAGGACTTTTCCAGGGGACTCCAGCCTGGCAGAGGCTGGCAAGTTTGCAACCTCCACGCTTGACAAAGTTCAAACGGTGGTAGCAAAGGCTTTGCCCTTCCCTAGGGTGGGAGACGGTGGGCTTCAGCAGTCCGGCTGGGCATGTGGCAGGGCTGGCGTTCCCGTTGTGAGAGGGGCTGTAAGCTGGAAAGGCTCCAGGTACCAGTCCTGCCTAAATTCAGCATCTTCCGTTCCGCTGAGTCTTGTGAAAAAGACGGGGCGCGCAGGGTTACCTTGGGGGGGTTGTGTGTGTGCCTCTGCCTGGAATCTCGGGGCATTTTAGGCTACCCGATCCGGGGGAATGAGGTGGGAAGAGGGATCTGAAGAGGAGAAGGTGGTGAAAAACAAAGAGTGGGGGAAGGGACGGGAGAGCAGCGGAATGAAAGAGGCAAGGGATGAGAGAAGAGAGGGAGCCGCTTACTTCGTCGGAGAACGACCCCCCGTTGCCCCAGGGGGGACACCGCTGCTGCCCGCGGAGCCCCGGCGAGTCGCTCCCGCCCCCGCCCCCGCGGCAGGAATGCGACGCGGTGGCTCTGCTGTCCCAATGTGTTTGTCATTAGCGCTGCCCGCGCTGCTCGCCGCCGCGCCCCGACGGCCCGCGGAGCGCCAGCTCCCCATCCCCTCCACGGGAGCCGACAGCGCCCACTGGCCCCCGCCGCCTGCGCCCCGCGGAAAGGAGCCCCAACCCGACTCAGAGCACAGGAAAAAAGGGGAGAAAAAATAATCAACAGATAAATAAAGAGGAGGGGGAATAAAAGATTAGGGGGAAAAAAGTGGGAGAAAAGGTTAAAAAAAAAGAAAACGGTGCGGAAATTGCCCCTCACCTCTTACCTTCTCCTTTATAATCCGTAGACCCAATTCTGCAGATTGTAAAATATCCAAAATATGTCCACGTCTTTTGTGACTTTCCCCGCTCAGCCGCGTTCTTTCCCTCCCGCTCGCCCTGCCTCCCGATCCGACTGTAATGGTCTCACAAACCGCGTCCCGTAATTGATTCAATGTTATAGTCCATCCTTCCAAAACTAATCATTTGCTTTAAGTAAATAGCTGTCAGGAAATGAAGCCCCCCTCCGGCCCCTTCAGAATAAGAGCCTCACTGGCTCACCCGGCGCCCCCAGCCCCGCGGCCAGAGGCTGGCGCGCCGGTGGGAGGCTCTTACGCAGGCAGGGGGGCCAGCCTCTGCCTCCAGATTTCACCAGCCTTGCAGGGGAGGGGGGAGGTTAGCCATATGGCAGGGGTGAGGGGGAGGAAAGGGGGAAGAGGGGAGTTTTGCACTGCAGGGGGAGAAAATAAAAATAAATACATAAATAATTTTAAAACCCACCCAAAAAACTTTCATGAAAACTCCGAGTGCTCCCAAATTCATGAATGAGCCTGCCTTCCTCAGACTCTCCAGGACGGGCGCCGGACTCAATGTCTACAATCACAGTGTGAGTTTATGGATGGGGAGTTTGATCTGGAAACGAATTTGTGGCTTCCTCGTGTTCTTTTTACACCACTGAGCCTGGGCTTGGACTAGACACTGGACGGACGGCCGTGAGCCAGCCAGGAGAAGGAGGCACTGAGAGAGAGGGGGAGAGATGAATCACTAACATTTATGAATGAAAGACACAACGAAAGGTAATCTTCGCCAGGAGCTAGCCCCCCCAAACACCACTGCTCCGACTGGACTGGGAAAACTGTTCTCCTCTTCCTCTCTGATTTTGATTTGCCCAGCGCAAAAAATACCCCAGTAACAGCCAACGGGGGAATTGCGGGGAGGGGAGGGCACGGAGAGGGTTGGAGGTGCCTGCGGAGGTGAGGGCAGCGCACGTCCGAGTCCGTCCTGTTTGAACACGCTCCAGACGGAGCTTTGATCCACGCCGGGGAGCCAGCACCGGGTATCTCTGCTTTGTTGGCCATCGCTATCTGTTGGCGATAAGGGTGGCCGAGGGAGCTGTCGGGGAGCTACTCTCGCATCCCTTCTGCTGCAGGCTCCGTGCGGAGGCGAGCGGAGCCGGCGGGGCGATGCGGCGGCCGCGGGAGAGGGGGCAGTGCAACCCCAGGAACAGAGTGAAGCGAGAGGCTCCTGCCAGCCTGCCTGTTGCCGGCCCGCCCGCCTCCTGGGGAGGGCACCGGCCCCAGAGCTGCGCCCCGAGGCTTCTCCTGCTTCCTCCTCTCCCTAGTCCATCCCTCCTTCTTCTTCCCTCTCCCCCACACCCCACTTCTTTTTCCTTTTAGAATTAAACAAAAGAAAAGTTTGTTGTCAAAAACCAAGCCCCAGAATCCGGAGGTTTTTTTCTCTTTCCTAAGCAAAGGAGAGTTAAGCCTGTGAAGTGAAGATGCACAAAGGGAATAGGGGCAGAAACGAGAAAGAACTCCCGTGAAAAGTGCGCCCAGGCTGAGGTGCCCCTGGCTGGGCTCACAGGGTCCCCGGCAGTGCTCCCGGTCCTTTGCGCGCTCTCCACTAGTGCATCCTCGGCTCGGCTGAGTGCACAATCTCGCTATTGCTTCCACATGTTCCTCCAGGAAATCATTGGAGTCAGATCTGTGAGCAGCCCCTGGTCGGAATGCTAACAGGATACCGTAACGCTTGTGAATAAACAACAGGCTCTCAGTGAGTCAAAAGCACGGCAAAATAACCCCAAATCAACCCAGGAGAAAAAAACACCCCACCCTGGAACACTCTACCTGGGGGTTGGGCCAGGCACTCCCAACAGCCTGAAACCCTTTATTTATGGAGGGAAAAGTCCTATCGTAACTTGGGTCGGAGCTGCGGGCTCCTGCAGATTTAAGCTCCTCGAAGATGTGCGGTTCAGACCGGCGGCAACTACTGCTTGTGAGCTCCGAGGCGATCGTGCCCGGGCCCGGGCCGTGATTTACCGGCGTGAACGTATCTAGTTTAACGTGTGGGGCGGTGGAGATGATTCCTGGTGAAGCATCGTCAGGACAGCATGAAATGCCAGAGTTTCTCTTGCAAAAAGAAAGGAGCAAAAGGAAAGGAGAGGAGGCCCCTTCTGGTTACAATTACCTGCCTCATTTAAATAATGCCTTTGTCACGATCATTATCTAGTGGCCGTTAAGGGCTTCCACGTGGGATCTCGCAAGACCCAGTTTACAACACAAATTGCAAGTTGGGGGACTGGTATCACTGCCTGCCAGGCCAGGCTAGCGCTGCGGGCCGGGAACCCGACGGCTTCTGCGAGGACGGAGGCGACGATGTCGCGTCTCCAAGAGCTCCTCCGGGAGAGCTGTGACACTTTCCCCGATGTGGCTTCCGCCTTCCCCATACTCAGGGCTGGGCCGCGTCGGCCCCATGCCCGTCGCCCGACGCTCTGGCCTCACGGCCGGGGCTGGGTAGCCGCTGGGCCGATCCCGCTCCGAAGTGCC
This sequence comes from Bucco capensis, assembly GCA_013396975.1. Classification (NCBI taxonomy): domain Eukaryota; kingdom Metazoa; phylum Chordata; class Aves; order Piciformes; family Bucconidae; genus Bucco; species Bucco capensis. The sequence continues at coordinate 46,421 of VWZO01012114.1, forward strand.
GGCGGTGCTTATGGATTGGTCTGGCGTGGAGGAGGTGGTAGTTACAATACACCCTCCTGGACGGCTGCTGAGGTCTACACCCGCCCCGTGTGGCGCAGGGGGGTCCCGTCCAGGGAGGCTTGGGGGATTTGGGGTTAGCAAGAGGACAGGCTGGGGGTGGGGGGACTTTTACCAGTGCGGCCCCTTCTCTTCCCGCCTTCCCCTCCTCCGAAGGGCTGGAGCATAAAGCATCCCGCTAGCGTGTGTTTATGCGGCAACAGATGGAAGCTGAACATCTTAAACAAAACAGCGGCGCCCGGGCCGCTCTCACCTTCCCCCCGCCCGGGGGGGAGATCCGTCCCCGGGCCCGCACTGCTGGCAAGGTCCGGGCAGCAGGCACCGACGGGACGGGTTTTTGCAGGGCGGCTCAATCCTCTCTCGAACGCTTCCAAGGGGGCTGGAAGCCTGCGAGCCTCCCCGATCAGCATCCCTCTCCCGTGGAGAGGTCCCAGTTTGCTGCAACTAATGAGCGTTTTCCTTATGGCTCTCTCCCACGGATGAGCTAAACGCTGCCCGAGGCTGTTAGACAGCCTAATTGGTGGTTCATGGGTGTCCGAGCAGCCTCCTGCGGAGTAGGGGCAGGAGAGAGGGTGTGCTCTGGCCTGGGCCGGCGGGAAGCCCCTCCGTGAGGCCACAGCCTTTTGTTTCCGTAGGAAGGCAGGGTTTGATTATTGTTACCCACGTTGCAGTCATGCACAGTGCAGCGGTCAGCCACAGCCTGCTCACCGTTTTTACCTCTTGGAGCAAGAGCCCTTGAGTGGTGAAGAGCAGCTACAGCCTGGATTAGAGACCCCTCAACCCTTGAGAGAGGTATAAAGCAGAGCAGCCTCTCATCACTTGTCGCTATAAATCTGTACTCACATCTATTGCAGAGGGAGAAGAACACAGTGGTGAGGGCTTCCTGAGACAGAAGGGGAGCAAGTCAGGGGACCACCAAGTCTCCCAGCCCCTCCAGGAGATCTATGCTACCCGCAGAATGGCCCTGTGTGCATTTACAAGCATACCAGGTGGTTAGTTTTGATTTGGTTTTATTTGTTTTGGGGTTATTTTTGTTTCTTTCCCCCTTTCTACAACACTAGATTCCCTCATTTTTTTTTGTTCAACAGAATTTGGCTCTGAATAGCAGGGATCCCATGTTACCAGGAGAACAGGAAGCCAGTCAGAAGAAATAACCATTGCACAGCCTGCCCTCCCCAGCCTTTATTTTGATTCCCCACATGGCTGGTTAAGGTAGTTCCCAGTGCCTCACTTTCCCACTGAGGCCTCTGCTGCCTCAACATCGAGCTGGTTTGTTTCCATTGTTGTATTTGGCTCCTGATATTAAAAGATGCCAAAACAGCCGAAGAAGCCTTGTTGTCTGAAAAACAGGCGTTTTTTCCTTCTGCTCCCTCCCTGACTTTTCGACTGGGGCAAGATAAACAGGTCGCTCTGGTCCAGAAGCAACCCGAACCCCGTTTAGGGGTGAGGTAAGGCGGCACAGAAAGCAAGGGGAAAACGTGTTGCTCCTCTGGCTAGCCCTTCGCTGGCTCCTTACTCCGCGCTTCGCTCTGCCCCAGCCCCCGGAGCGGGGAGCCCTGGGCCCTGTCATCGCCCCGACGGGCCGGGAGGCTGCGGGCGCCTCCGGAGGTGCCCCTCGCCGCCGGCCGAGGGTGCCTGGGCCACGCCGCGCCGCCGCCCGCGACACTAGAGGGCACTGGAGCCTGCGGAGCAGCAGGGCCAGCCGAGCCGGGACACCGCGCTCCGTCAGGCTGTGGTGTCTCTGTTGTTAATTAAGGGCTCGACCGGGTTTGGAAATGGTGCAGAAGCAAGGCCGTCCTCCCACCTCCAAGAATTTGAGGGCTTCATCCCTGCAGGTCCAGCCCTGCCCAGCTCCGGGCTGCCGTGGGTCGGGTTCAGCAGTTCGAGGGATGTGGTGTGCTGCAAGTAGAACTCTTAAGAGCCGCAAATGAGAAGTTTTCCCTCTGAAATCAAAGGACCACCTCTGCTGATTCAGCCCAGGTTTGATTTGTGTTCATAATTCCCGAGACCATTATCTCTGCCTTTGTTCTTTCAAGCTGCAGCAATTAATGGATTACAGCAGGACAAAAACACAACCAGACCAGGCTGCTTTGGTTCTGCATCTATGTACTATTAGTACCAGCTTTGCCCCCTCAGGCTACTGTGCTTGGGGACCCCACCCTGAGCTCTGTACAGAAGACCTAGTGTGGAGGCCACTCTGGACATACCAGTCACAGTCACCCTTGACAAGATGGGTGTGGGCCAGCCTTGGTCTATGTCAGTCCCCGCATGTTCCTAGGCTTACCATGTCCACCATATAACTGTCCCGCGGGCAGAGAAGAGCCAAGTTAGACTGAGGATTGTAATGTGCCAAACTCAGAACAGACCCAACATGTTTGTTTTCACCCTGAATTACCTATGCTTCAGACATGGGATGCCATTTTTCTGCCTCATTCCACAACAGGTTTTTTTCTGATGCTTAGTGATTAACAATACATCTCTTGACAATGATTTGCTGTAGAATAACTGGAACTATAGCTGAAGTTTCTGGATTGCAATTGGCTTTCTGAAAGGAACCTTCTCCTCCCTGGATGTTTCATGCTCCAAAATATCATCGCAAACAAAATACTATCCCTCTGTTTCTGTGACATGGAGAGATTCTGAGCATGGGTCTCCCCATCCCAAAGCTGAAGAGAAGGGAAAGCCATCAATACTTCCTAAGAGCTTGCAGAATTAGTGTTTGTGTGGAGACAGTGAAGGCTATGAGTTTCACCCAGTGCTTTCCAAAACAAGCCAACTCCTAACCCACCACTAGGAATTGTAAGAATCAATATCCACATTGACACAGTCAGCAAAACGCTCCAGACCTGGCAACGTATTTAATCATTCTTCTTAGTCATTGAATTCAATGATTTATTTTTCTTTTATTTACCAAAATTGTGCTGGAGGTGCATTGGTAGGAAGTGTGAATCACATTGTCATTCTTCTTGCAGTGCTATGTATTTTCTGTACTCAAACAAAAGATTGAGGTTAACTCTATAACACTAAGTTTGATTTGAAGCAATCAAGCAGGTGCCAATTGCGCCTAGAGCCATTCCAAGAGTGCGAGTGACTGAAGCCCATGCGTTCAGTCTTCTTTCTTTAGTTGGCAGACATAAGGGACTGAAATACTGAAAAATCCATGGAAACTGTTCCTGTCTTTTCTGTCACTTCTACAAAAAGACTCTTTGGGCTTTTCCTTTTGTCCGAGGTCACCAAGTTTCAGTCTGTACCTCATCGAATTCTGCAGGGAGCACTTTCTGCTTCAGTTACGTGTCCATTTGCCTGTCTGTTTTTCACAATCCTTTAGGGTACTCAGTTATAGGCACTTGAGTAAGGTGGTTGTGAGAAAGTGAGATGAGAGGAAAACACAGGTTTAGGTCCATTCTCTGCAGACATGGATGTGAAGCTGCAGCTCAGGCTTAGCTCAGACAGGGAAGCTCTAGTGTGGCCAAAGAACATAGAATACAGCAGCATGTAGGTAGGTTTTGAGTCTCGGACTGCTGGCTAATTTAGTCAGATACTCTGGTTTTTAACCTAAATTATTTTTTTGAAAAAGGGTCTAATGTGGAAACTGGGCCAGATTCTGCTTTGTGTAAATCTGGTGTAACTCTAACTTCAAGAGAAATATTCCAGATTGAATCTGGTATAATTAGGATTAAAAACTGGCTCTGGAAATCTTTTCTTTGGCAATAAAGTTAGAGAAGTACTGTGAAGAAAAATAATTCAAACCAGAACATTATTTCAATGCTCTTTTAAATAACATATGCTATAGGCGCTTTGAAGGCATTTTTTTCTGCATGGCAGCAGTATTTTAAAACTTTCACTTTGGTTCCTCTTAGAAAGTTAACCCTTGATAATCAACTGTGTTATGTTCAGAAATTTATTTTGCAGGGCATTGTCCAAATAACAAACAAACAATAAAAATCCATTAAAACTATACATATGCTGCTGTGGCAGTAGCAAGCTTCCTTTTGCTGGTGAAGTCATGAATTTAACTGTTCTAGCTATAACACAGGGATTTCAATGAATCTGTATTTATACCTTACTTGTCATCAGCTTTTTTCATGCCACACACCTTGTTATCTGACTGCTAAACTCAGCATACAGAGAAGGAGCAATTTCCATAAGGCAGTTGCTTAGTGTCCCTGGGAAATAAACTCTGAAGGAAGGTCCTAAAGGAACACTGCAAAAGTGAAGACCTATGAATTACTAGGCATTTTTCTAACTCCCATGAATCAGATGGCAATATGTCCTTTACAGTTTCTGTGTCAAATATCACTTCATTTGCTAGGTACATGTCCCTGGTAGAAACTGTTACACCATAATTTAATTGTAATTGGTAAGAAGATGTTGGTCCATTTTTAACTAGCATTCAGCCCCAATGAAATCACAAACATGTCATTCTTTTGAGTGGCCCCAGACTTTCACTATAGGTTAATCAGATCTTTCTTTAGGGTGTGTAGGAAAGAGGGGGGGGGNATTCCTTGTGCTGTATGAAGAATATAGACTTGGAAAATTTGTTTTGCTATTTTTACATGGGGTTGTGATGATGGAGGACTCAAGTCTTGTTTGTTATTTCAAAGTACAGGAATATCAAGACTTGTTCTTCTTTTTGCTAAAGGACTCCTTGTTAAATCAGTGATCAAAGACATCATAGCGAAGCTGCCTCTTTCACAGAGAAATCTTTTAAGCTGCTTGTTGAACAGGTTTGTAGAGTTAGGGAGCAGTGAGACACGTCATGCCCAAATGTCCTGTTGTGAAATGCTTATCCACCGTCCTTCCTCCACTCTGCATGGGTGTTTCAGAGGCATGCAGGAGAAGCAAATGCAATCCCAGACTGTGTATCTGAAAGGACCTGTACTGCAAGAGCTGGGAAGATGAGGCCCATTCTGATTTTACCCCTTCAGGTTTCTTTCAGAGAAAGAGTGTCGTGGCATAATCCCTCACCTTCCTGGCCCCTATTCCCATCCATGTTTATCTTCCTTTGCTCCACATTAGCAGGCTAAGTGCTGAAGAAAATATCAGTAAGGATAAAAAAATCTCCAGTTCAGAACAGCACTCTTCGCTAGCTTTCTTTATCCATCAGTCAAGGACACTGCAAAGAAGCAACAGAGTAGGAACAAGTCACTTCATCCCTATTTTCTGTTTTCATAGTCAAAGGGAACTGAAACATGCTCTTCTCATTGTCAAGAGAAGAGAGAATTTCCTTGCCTTCTTTCTTTGTAATGGAAGAAAACATTTGTGAGCCAAAGTAAATCCAAATAAATTCTTGCAATTCCTATCCATCACTGAACTTTTTATTTTTCTCCCAATGTGCTTTATACTATTCTAAGAAAAAGGTATTATTTAAATCCATGCCTCTATGGAACTGTTGAGAGCCTTTCATTAAGAAAGCTGCAAGTAGAGTCTCTGGTGGTCTGAAGGAATCTACGAAGCCTGCTCCAATTATCCTTTCCCAAAACATACTAAGATTTAGTCAACTTGACAAGACGAAGGGTTTGAGGAAGTGCTTACTCCAGAAACATCAGCAACTGTACAGCTGTGGGCTGGTCAAAACACCACTCAAAGCTGTAACTATAGCCTCTGCAGTTAACAGGGAAGCCAGAAGCATGCAGTTCTGCTTATGACACATTAAATTATATAGTTAGTTAGACAGTTTGAGTGGACAGAAGCCATTGTAAATACCTGAAGAGTCGAGTTTGTGTTTCGTGGGGGTTTTTTTGTTGTTGTTTGGTTTTGGTTTTTTTCTGGGAGACAAATGGTGCCCTAGCCCACTTAGCACCTGCCAGTGCATCTCTGATGCCCTTTGCCCTGTGGAACTGCTTGTCCTGACAGCTCCTGAAGCTCTCCTGACTTCAAATTCCTTCTCCATATGTTGGTGTTTTTCATTGCCACCTATCCCAATATTGGCTTAGGAAAGAAGTAGGGTTAAAAATTGCTAGCTCCTGCACTGTCTACAGACCTGTCTAGCTTTGTTTTAAGCCTGTGAATCACAAACACTAGTTTAAATCTTCATTAGCATCTAATAAGGGGGACAAGAGGAGCTAGGGTAGGCAGTCACTTTGTATTAGTATCACCCCTCAATTATTTTGAAGAGTAGGGGAGAAACAGGAGGATCACAGCAGAGGATGTTTGCACCCCATTTCAGCAGTGGGGATTATTTGCTATTAAGGGTGTAACAAATTTGCTTTTAAAAAAACACGTTGGATCTCTCAAAGAGTTCTCTGGAGCCTGAATGAAGCTTGCTGTCACTCATGGGTAGCTTCCTTTCCTCCCTTCTCATTGCTGCCATCCTTGCCTCTAAACTGCTTTGCCTGCACAACCCAGGAGAAGCAAGTGTGAAGTCTCAGGTCACTAGGGTATGCAGTGCGAAGGGGCATGGAGAGGGGCGAACCTTAGTGCTGTAGGTGGCACAGTTTTATGAAGGTCAGTAGAAACCTCAGCTCCACCAGACCACCAGAGAGAGTGGTTTTCCCAGCTGGAATCACTCAAACCTGTGGCCCTGCATTGAAAAACACTCACTGCAGTCTCCAGGAATGTACCTCTGCCACAGTTAGTAAAAGTGTCCCAGAATATCTCAGCATTGCAGTGTTGCACAAGAAGAGAGGCAGACTCTGAGAGAGACACATTCAAATTGGGATTAAAACCAACTGCTGGCTTCCCACCTAGAAGCAAAAATAAACCATGAGGCAGCTGTAAGCACAGGCACCACAGACTCCCTCCACCCAGCTCCATGACTTTGCCAGTGCTGGAACTCTTGCAGCATCTCCAGGAGCTGCAGAAAGGAGATACCACAAAAATCAAACCTCAAGTAGGCCGTGGTGAGATGTCCTTCGGGGCCAAAGCTTTCAGATCTCTACAGAAACTGAAATATGCTGGGAGTGACTTTTTTGACCTTGTTTGTATTCTGAGATCAGATGGTGAATCCAAAATATTCTGGCACTGTGGCGTTCTTTTGTATGGAGTCAGCACTGAGAAATCTGATGTCATCTTGATGTCAGAGCTTGAATGTGACACATTGGTATGTCAACATAATAACTAAGCCATGTGGTCTTGGGTCTCTGCCATTTGCTGGGGAGGCCTGGGGACCGGTCCCACCGTATAATGAGCCTGTAGATATGTCCAGAGGGGCAGGACTGTAACACAATCAAGGACATGCTTGTTGGCATGCCCTGGCAGCAATCTGAGGCAGAACACAGGCCATGGGCTGCTCGTAAGGTGACTCCTCATCATGTCTTCATGGCTTTGGAGCCTGGAAAAGAGTACTCCTGTGGCTCCAACGCTGGAGCATCAGGAGGATTCAGCTTTGGGGACCACAGGAAAGAGGGAGGAAGGAAGCGGGTTTGTACAGAAGCTCTAAAATAGTCAAGAAGCAATTTTATATTTATGCTTTGTTTCATTCTTCAGGCTAACAGTGGAGGCAGAGCTGAAACAGGGTGAGTTTGGGTGGTGTTACACATGTATGATCCCTCCACAGCAGGCTGCAATGCCACGGTTTCATATCTTATGCAGGAAGAGGGACTGAGTTTCCTCTGTGTGGTTAAGTGAAATGGGAGTGTTAAAGATAAAATGGTAAAAATCCACCCTCCCTTGCTCCTGTGTTCATTACCACCTGAAGCTTCACCCACTCTCAAAAACTCATGGAATGCCACTGATGCCAATGGTGTCCTGTAGACTGAGAGGCATCTCCAAACCTGACCTTTAGGTTGGGGAAGATCCTGTTACAGTCTGTAGTCTCCTGAATACAGTGATTACACCAAGACCTGGAACGTGAACCAGACCACAGCGCAAGAAATGCCACACGCAGAGGGTACAGGCAGGGGCTTCCATCCTCCTGGTCTTTATGGAGTTATGATAGATCTCCATGCTTACTGAAATGTATTGATGCCAGTCCTTAAATTCTCCATTCAGATGGGGAGTGGTTTTGCTAAACAATAGAGCAGACATAATGATTAGGTCCACATTAGCAGTATGAGTTTGTCAGGGACAGGGAAAATTCAGTATAGAAAGTAATGCTGAGCTTGTGGAGAAAGCATAGGCAGAGGTTTGTGTCCTCTTGCTGAGATTTAAGTTAATTATGCACTTAGCAATTCATTAAAGCAGTGACAAGGCTACAAGCATGCAAGTTTAGACTGCCTACTATTTTGGTTCGTATTAGCTTGTAAGTATTAGTGCTTTGTATTAGTTTGTGTTTAGTGCTAGTTGTATAGGGGGAAAAAAAGACCAGTCATTTTGCAGATGCAGTGACTTCACTGATGTAAATGAGGGATAACTGTTTAAATCCGCAAAATTACAATGAGCAAAGAATGGGTCAAGGGGATGAGCCTGTTTTCTTTCAAGTTACAGTGATTACCCATGCTGTTTTCGCTTCTGAAAAACTGAAATTTTGTAACAGAAAATGTGTGAGGTCGACATTATATGTAACAAACAGTATCTACAGGGGTCTGCTAGATGTCTGTCAGAAAAATCAGTGTCCTAAAGATGGAGTTCTAAGAAAAATTTCTGATGTTTTTGTTTCACTCATTCAATCTATGTTAAGAATACCACTGAAAGGACTTTGTTTTGTAAACACGTAAAAACCAGAGCCAAATTTCCACTTCCAGCATCTCCATTCAGAAGGAATGTGCAGAAGACCTTGATATGATATGAATTAAAAGCATTCTCTCTTTGCCAGCCCTAAATTCCAGAAGTGAAACACAGCATCCTCATCTGCTTTTGCAGGGAACATTTGCTTTTGCTCTAGTCTACATACCAGACTGCTTCCTAAATCTCAAGAAGTTGACCATTCGCTTAGATTCCTCAACCTCTCACAACACAGCAGCAGGCTCCACACAGACATTTCAAGCTCTCTTGCCTGCTGTCCAAAATCAGCTTCCACCCCTAGGAATCTAGAGGCACCTCTGGAAGAAACACAATAAGATTCCACTGTGTGCAGAGCTGGTGGGACACACAGACTGCCCAGAGGGTCCTCGGTGGCAACGCACAGAGTGATGGGGCCAGTAGATCCTTTGCTATCTGAATTCAGGGTAACATGCCAGCTTGTGGCCTTGCAGGGTTGTGGATTTCATAAAGTAGATTCAGAGCTTCATTAAATCCTTCCACAGCCCTGCAAGGGCAATTTTCAGTTACTGCTTCTTTCCTTACTCTCTATAGCATCTTCCTTTACTCTACTGCCAGTGCATAGGCAGTGGGCATCCTACCCATCTAGCACACATACTCCCAAAAATGTGCAGAAATTCTCTGGCCTCAGCTTCTAAACTGGCAGAACTGACTGAGTCAGTCCCCCACTCCCTGCAGAGCAGCTAGGCTGATGTTCTCAAAATGCGAAGTGCATCCTACTAGCAACATCTGACACTCTTCAAAGAGATTGTGCACTGCATCTGGTGGAGACACTGGATTTGTTTCTATTGTGTAAAGGAAGGATGCAGATAAAGAGGCTTCTGCAATCACCAGACAGCTATTAAAATTTAGAGATCCTGGTCCTGAGCACAATTGAGTCCTCAGGATGCCTATGCCTGCTGGAGGGTTAACCACTATGCTGCCTGCTTCCACTACCTCTCACCGAATTCTGCTGACAGTGGCATTCCAGGACTGCTGCAGCAGAACAAAGAGTCAACTCTCTGAATTGCATGTCTTTCAAGTTTGCAAAATAATTAATTAGATACCACAGCATATTTTGGGAAGCAATGCTTTTTCCCAAAGACTAAAAAGAATTTTTTAAAAGTTACCATTGTACTAACTACATAACAATTATTCAGGGACACTGGTAAGCATTTGGTCGAAAACCTTACCTCTGGATATCATATATAAAAAGTCTTTCTGCTTGGCCATTCTACCTGGGGTCTAAGTTGAGATAAATATTCCCCAAACTCACAACAAGGTGGTTAAAAAATCTTCAACGTGCTATACTCCTGTGTCCTTCACCTCATGTCGGAGGTTCTCCTTTGGCATCACTGTGGAAGAAACTCAGAACAGTGAGTGTAGCTCAGTAGGGAGTCTTCCATCCAAAAATCCCTCTGTAGCTAACAGTGCAAAATCACTGTTCCAAATGGTCTTCTGTCAGCTACTAACATACAGGAAAAAGGTTCAACTGGCCAAAACAGGTCACTGATTTTTTTGTTGGAAATTTTTAACAGGCATTTGTGGGAGACTTTTTAGTTTTCTCCAAGAAATCTCTTCTCTTTTTTACAAAATTAAGAAGACTCAAATTGTAAAGAAGAAATACTCATTTAAAACATCATGTTCTCACTTTCCTCATTTATTTATGAGTTTACTTTTCCCTTTTTTTTTCCCCAGAAAACACACCCTCCCAAAAAACCAAAACAGAAATAAAAAAGTCAGAAAGAAAGGAAGAAGAATGACAAATGTCCCTGCTATGTGATGACTCTCCCCAGCTAGAGAACTAACACTGAACATCAAGGTTATCTCAACTCTGTTCTCCTGTTCGGCTTGTTTACTACTCTGTGCAACGATGCAGTTGTGCTGGCTTGTTTTCAAGCTATTGCAACAGACAGCCACATCCTGAAACATTTCCCTCCATCTGTCTGTCTTCAGACTGAAACATGTTCCCATTTACTGGACCAGGGACAGAGAAAAACTGGGTCAAGAGAAAGACAGGTCGATGCTTGCTCCTTTGTGGCAAAATCAGCACTGAGGTTTTGAGCTGTGCTGGTGGCACAGGCAGAGCAGATGCTTGCTGCAGCTCTGGGCTGAGTCAGGAGATACATGCCCAAGAGAGAAAGAGCTTGTGATGGGTTTGGTCAATCCATTTTAAGAACAGAAAGCGGTGAAAAACAGGGATGGGACTGAAGAAATGCAAACAGCATCTTTCCAGCTCCCTCTCCTTCTGCCACCAGTATCATCTGTTTAGAGCTGATGTGGCTGAGTGACAGTGGCTAAGTGTTCCAACAGGCAGAGTGACCGTAATCATAAGTGTTTCTATGGGATGACAAAAGACAGGAAAGTTTGAAAACAGTACAAAATTTTATGAAAATGTTGCTAAATGTAAGATTTGCTTCCTCAAGAAAATGAGTTATAAGCTATTTTCAATTAAGCAGATAACACTCATGCAGTAGAAACTTAGGAGGATGTGGCTACCCACCATATTCACAATTTTTACTTTGACAACTGCTTTGATCAGAAAATAGTGTTTTAGAAATATTTTTCATTTCCTATACTCTAATCAAAAGGTGCAAATGTCACTTATTTTTCTAAAGGGTGTGGTGACACAGATCAGAAAGTTATGTAATGAAGTTAAATGTGCTTCATTACAAACTTTGACCATTATCAAGTTATTATGATTTGTATTGGAGAAAAGCTTTGAAAAAAATCAAATCCCAATAGCACAATTTTGAAACACTATCTTTAGCATTTCTTTTGTAATGCTTTGAAATATTTTTGTCACATTGTTTGTTCTTACTAGAATGTTTTCTTTACTCTTTGAGGTTTATATTTTCACAAAAGTCTTTTTAGGAAAAAAAAATCTGAATAGCCCTCAAAAGAAAGAAAAAGCACATGAAGCTTCTTTAGTATATTATGTATTACTTGCCAATTTAATAATTACCTAATTTGCAGGCACAGGCAGAATTTCAAGTTAGCAGTGTCACCTTTGACTTTGATTTCAAGAACACTGTTTTATTAACGCGATCTGACAGGTTCCCATAAACTAGCAAAGTTGTGCAATGCTTCTCTCCTGTGTTTTCAGCCTCTAGCAGAGATCTTCCTTCTCGGGAGAGAACAGCATTGCAGCATTTCTGGAGCAACATAAATAACTTTTCAAGACATTTATTCTAGAGAAAAGTTACCGTAAGCTGTTATTTCCTCCTCTAACCAGTCCAGGAAGTGTCAAAAGCATCTTGATATGCTGCCTAGAATAAAGGATGGAAAAATAAAACATAGGGAAGCATGATTAAGCAACATTACAAAAGCAACTTACTATTGTACTTTTTGCACTTATATGTGCAAGTATAGTTTTTTCTGGTAACTTTCTTAATTTCTCCATTTTCCCTTCACACTTGGCTTTGTTTCTAACCATTGTTTGTTCTTAGTATTTTGTCATTTATTTTTTATCACATTGAGTATCAGTCAAGATCCAGTTTATGGTGCAGTAAGTTGCCAGTTCCAGATGTTGTGTAGGCTGTGAAGGCTGTCTGAAGGCTGTGGCAGAGCTCTAGACTGGTGGAGCTGAGCACCCAGTGTCTGTTGTGGCTCATTCAGGAGGCCAAAGAGTTGTGAAAACCCATGCAACACTAGAGATTTGGGGAAGTGTGGCTGGAAAACTCTCCAAAAGCATCTCCAGAGCAGCACAGCACAGAAGAATCTGACAACAACATCTATTGGCACCAAGTTGGAAAGTATCACTGGTAGCCAAGAGAACCAGGCAAAAAAGAAGGAGTTAAGGATTGAAGTGAGACAAATGAGATGAAATCTAGTGTGAGAAAGTGCAAGATCATGTGCCAACAGGCTATGAACAGCTTTTGCTATGGAAGAAGGATGGGATAATTTTGAGCTCTGTAATATGCAACAGCCAAAATAATTATGTTTAAAAAGCAAACAGTTTGTTATCCGGATGTATCAGGATAGGAACTTAGATCAAAAAGCTAGAAGAATAAAGGCCATTGTACAAGGCACTGGATAAGACCTCAACTAAAATACCATGTACAGCTGCATTCAAGTATACTCAGAAAAGGTAGATCCTAGGCACAAGAGAAGGGTTGCCTTGAAAGTGGGAGGATAAGGGGACCACTAAAGAGCTTGGCTATATCTGCCTGGCAAACTGAACACTGAAAAAATACAAACGTTCTGTAAATGTATCAGAAGGGAGAAGGTCCATTTAAGAAAAAGAATAAATGAGTTAACAGATATTGGTAAATAAAATAAGCAATAAATAAAATAATTGTAGAGAAGTAAATGTTGATCATGCACATATTTAGGCTAGTAATCAAAAGGTTTCCAAGCACTAGAGTGATTCAGTTACACATGAACTTGGTCAATGGAGTTAAATCCAGCTGGTGGCCAGTCACAAGTGGTGTTCCTCAGGGCTCAGTGTTGGGATCTTTATTGATGATCTTGATAAGGACGTAGAGTGTATCATCAAGTAAGTTCGCAGACAACACCAAGTTAGGCAGGAGTGTTGATCTGCATGAGGATAGGGAGGCTCTACAGTGAGACTTGGTTCAATTGGATCAATGGGACAACATTAAAAGTATGAGCTTTAACAAGGCCAAATGCTGGGTCCTCCACTTGGGCCACGACATTCCCATGCAACAATACAGATTTGGGGAATTGTGGCTGGAAAGCTATCTGGCAGAAAAGGACCTGGGAGTTCTAATTGACAAGCAGCTGAAGATGAGCCAGCAGTGTGCCCAGGCAACCAAGAAAGCCAATGGCATCCTGGCTTGTATTAGAAATAGTGTGACTAGCAGAAGTAGGGAGGTGATTGTCCACCTGTACATGGCACTGGTGAGGCCACACCTCGAGTACTGTGTTCAGTTTTGGGCACCTCAATACAACAAAAATATCAAGGTGCCAGAGTGAGTACAGAGGAGGGCAATGAAGCTCTGAAGGGCCTGGAGAACAGATCTTATGAACAGTGATTGAAGGAGCTGGGACTGTTTAGCCTGAGGAAGAGGAGGCTAAGGAGAGACCTCATTGCTCCCTACAACTACCTAAAAGGACATTGTAAAAAGGTTGGTGCTGGTCTCTTCTCACAGGTAATTAGTGATAGAACAAGAGGGAATGGCTTCAAGCTGCAACAGGGTAGGTTTAGACTGGACATTAGGAAAAAAATTTTTCACAGAGTGGTCAGACACTGGAATAGGCTGCCCAGGGAGGTGGTTGAGTCACCATCCCTGGATGTGTTTAACGGGGTTGGGGAATATGGTTTAGGGGTGAACTTCTTAGAGTAGGGTAGAAGTTTGGACTCAATGATTCCAAGGGTCTTTTCCAACCTGAATGATTATATGATTCTATGATCCTCTAAAATTATGAGCCTTGCAGCAGTGTGAAAGTAGTGAGAGCAGAGCTGTGCCTAGCTTCACTTAAGATGAAAAATCTCTCATGGCCCTAGTTTCAGAAGGTCGGGCTCCTTACAACCCTGAAGAGCACTTATTTTGCCAGGACAGGACAACAAAGGCAAGTGGACAGCAAAACTGCTGTAACCCATCCCCAGCTTGGGAAATCAGGCTGTGAGTCAATGGCTTCTGTTACGGGAATGAGGTATCTCCCTCACTAGTAATCTCCACTATATTACACACCAGTTCTTCCCTTGCTGGTGACTGCAGTAACTGCAGCCTGATTTTCCAGAGCTTTTAGACGTATAGAAGAGGCGGAGGTTTGCCCATACTGAGAATTGATTCTGAATTATAATACTCCACAAAGCACTGAATGCAGAGAGGAATAAATCTATTTATTATGATGTTTAAAGGACCTAAATAGAAGGAAACCATTAATTGCACTGACAGTTCATTAATTGGCTTGTTAGAACTTCAGTGTTTGCTCTGGATTTCCTAGGTTACTGGGCAGATTACACTTTCCTCAAGCTTGCAGTAAGTAGCTGGTAGCTACAGTTTTTCCCCACTACTGAACTAAAATGCTGGGGAGAAGACAGAACAAAGACTGGGACTGTAACCAAGATTGCAAACTGTTACTTCGTTGAGACCTGACATGCTCCTCTGAGAGCAGCTCTGCACGTTGTCACTGGATCAGTTTGTGAAGTGTCCCTTCTTACCACATAACCCTTCAGAAGTTGGCTGGAGATGAGAGCACATCACAAAATACCTCGGCAATGTGCTGAATTGTCTTGTTACACTACCACAAGGAGTGCTATTGAGGCAGGCATAGCTCCATGTATTTGCAGAGTGATCTGGACCTCATGTTATTTCTATCTGTAAAACAATTAAACTTTGCACTCTTCTTTCAACACATTAGTTCTATCTTCTTTTTGAAATTATATAGGAAAATAAGTTTGTGTGTATTTCTTAAGTAACTCTGTACACAGCTGCCATCATTTCTTCCTCTTCAGCACTCACATTGAAGTTTCTTCAAATAATTGTATATAGGGACTGGTATTGTGCCAATCTCCTCTTGCTTGTGTACACCTTGTTGCCTTCTGGTTGCCGAGAGACACAGAATGGAGATTTCACCAAGGTGGAGGGAAGTATTTCATTCTGTTTGGTCAGGCTTAGCCAAATGCCATCCTCGCTTTGTGAGTTTACCTTGTCTTCCTTCCATCTCCCCTTCCTCTCTGCTGCTTCCAGAAACAAAAATGTTTCACGTTTCACCAAACTGTTTGCTTTTCAATGTTACTGTGAATGCTGTAAGGGATACACGTTCTTTTCTTTCCTTTAGCAATCAGTCATATTTTTTGTTACAAAGCTTTGGGAAATACGTATCTGGACAGGGAGGCTGATTCACTTCTATGGCTGCATAACTCACCCACCACCTCTGGGAATGTTGTCTGTGACACAAAGGGTAGAGACGAGTATTTGAAGCTGTTTCTACGCTCACAGCTCATTGAGTTTTAGAAATAAATTATGCCAACCATGTCCTGAGTCTATGCCACATGGCCCTGCTAACATACCTACAAAAACTACTAGAAAAATACACTGGTTGACTGCATTGATTTAAAATGTTACGTGTTTCCTGCAGGGTGACAAATTCCAGCATTAACCAATAGAAAATGAGGTCTCTGCCTCAGCACACATGGAGGCAGGAGAGGATTAGAGTCTTTTCAATAATCAAAAATGTACAAATTTAAGGCTCAATTCAAAGCCTGAATCAGAACGCATTGAATTTGCTGGAATAAGTCCAGAGCCTGCAGTAGGCTTTGGATCAGTTCCAGCCTGCAAAAAACAAATAGATGAAGTTTAATATCCAGAAATAAATGGAAGTCCGCAAGTAGATCAGCTAATAATTTCATTTTGGACTTCAACTCTGTGCATCTTGTCAAGAATGAGGCTTTTTTAGCCTTTTAAAAACAATTACAGCATGAACTATCTAAAGAAAACGCAAAGTAAGCATCTACACTATGCGGTAGGGTATGTTACAGAAATCTCAGAGCCACTGCTGACTGTACATTATCCCCTCAGCTGCATGGCACCATACCCAGGCTAATAAGACCTGATGAGCAATAGAGTTTTTTAGCATCATAGCAACTTGGCTTTTGGAGCTTCTCATCTCATTTGCTTCTTGCATCATTCCCATGTGGAAACTCCACCAGTTTCTGTCAAATTCCTGCAGCCACTCATGGGATGGTTCTCTGATATGTTTCTCACAAAATGGGTCAGGGTAGCAAAAATACCCTCTTTAAACCAAAGTTAACCTGCTGACTACAAAAAGGGAAGAGCTTTATGGGAGGTGCTCCATGAGCAGATGCAAGTTGTAGGGAGCTGGTGGGAGCATAAAGACAAACAGCTGCACTAGCATGTCTTCTGCCAGCCAGCAGCCACCAAAGAATTCACCCTAAAGAGTTTACCCCAGAAAAATTACCATGGTTTGTCATCTAAAAATGCCTGTGCCTTTTTCTCTCTTAAAAACAGTGTGCCAAGTCCTGATTATCTTTTTCTAGGTAATGCTTGCAGCCTTCTGTAACCCAGACTCTTGAACACTGACACAACTGTTTGATCCTTGAGCTAAGCTGCAGCTCAGCTTTGAGCCAGGAACTTTAGGTTCAGCATGATACTGATAAAAATGCATTGAGTGCATGTAGAACAAATACAAAGAGAAAAATCCTTTACTGATTTCTTTTGTCATACTTCATTTCTTACAGTAAAGAAAGCAAATGTAGAAGGAGAATTGTATTGTTCCACCTGCTACAGGTTTCAAAGCAGAAAAGCTTTTCTATCTCCATAAACACAAAAACAACATGGCAGGATAACATTTTTCCCAGACTTCAGTTTCATCAAATCTTGTTCCCTTTTGAGCAATAGCTGATGCTATGCAAGAAGAAAACAATGACTGCAGGATTCTTGCTAATGTTGTGCTTTCTAAATTTTAAAAGGCAGCAGTGACAATTGTGCTGAAAGGAGATGTGGTATGTAACATTTTCCCATCATACTTTAAAGCAGCTTTTAAAGTGGAGAGAATCAGCCCTGTTTTCCAAATTATACCAGGAATAGGCTCTAACTCTTAAGAGCTCTGGAGAAATGGAAATAACAGTTCGTTGTTCTACTGCAAAAAGCACTATTACTCTGATAATGAATCATTTGAAACCGTCACACAGCCCATTATAGCAATATTTTAAATCAAACTGTTTTAAATCAAACTGTAAGGGAGTTAACCTCATAAATCTGAAAATGGGCTAAGCCTTCTGGGAACAACAGTACTTCCTTGATGGGCCAGACTCTGCACCAATGAAATTAAGAAAGATTTTTATTTTCCTGGGAAAATATATGAGGAATTTTTGTTGTCAAATTTCAGCCTAGTGTTTTAAATGACAGCAACAACAACTGAGTATATTATAGGATTTGTCTGTCATCAGTCAAAATATTTTCCTGAGCATTTTACCAAAATGTTCACCAACTCAGCACAAACTGTTCTCACTGGTGTCTATCTAGGTCCAAATCAGGAGGAGTCCAATTGGACTAATACCACATTACTGCACGTTTGATACATGAAAGGAGAGGCAGGTAAGATAACAAAGCAGGTGTATGTTACCTGCCATTTAATATAAACTACTCCAGGAAATTTTTATTCACCTGGGAGACTTCTCCAACTAAACGCTTGTTCATATTAATTTTATCTGGCTGTATTATATGATGTTAAAAAAATTTCTATATACATATATATGTTTGGTATTTTAAAATATATTTTCTTTTCCATTTAAAAAGGTATCAGTCTTTCTCACCCATCACAAGAGAGGTTCTTTCATCATCCCAGCCCCAATTTCAGATATACAGTAAGGGTTTCCCAATCTTCTGGTATTGCAGAAGGGCTCCATGAAGTAGCAGTGGTTAGGAAGAGGAAGCAAAGAATGCCAAGAAATCTTCCCCATTTGAACAATATACGAACAGAGTAAATTTGGGGCCCAACACAGAAGCTTATAAGGATGACCTGAAACTGATGTCAACATTAATATTAATAAAAGTGCATTTAACATTTTATGCTCTGTGTGTTACCTTCATCTGGTACTACTCAATATTATGTGCAAAGATGCTTCTAGGTAAAACCCCACAGATTAATATGTAGTTACCAATATTACATCATTCTGGTACTACCCTCTCTTTTTTTCTTATAATGCTGTCAAAATAATACACTAGATATAAATCAGACCTCTTTGGTCTTAGTTCAGTCTTTTCCACTTTGCCAAGGATGGATGCGCAGCCTTCCCTCAATAGCTCCATGATAGGGAGAGCAGAAATTCCCAGCCACTATTATTTCTGTAACCTTCAGAGCTATAATATAAAAAGCAGTAGAACTTGCCCATGAGAGTTTAATGCCAGTTTGAATGAGGTTTTTATGCTGTGAGCCAGACCTGGAGAAGAAAATATTGGATGATGGAGCTTGATGTATTGGATCTTGAAATGGGAAACTGTCCAACCATATTTTAGAGCTATATACACTGAGAAGGAGCTTAGAGCTCCTTCATATAGAGTACCTATATGCAGGTACTCGGGCTGAGTTGGTTGCCTCTGTATTCATGGAAAGAGAGAGGTGTCTCCAGAGAGTGATTCAGGAAAACACTTAATCACATACTTAACCTCTGAAGTGTGCTTAAACGATATTGAATTCTCTAATTAAAACTCTGGGTACATTTCCTAAGTATAGCCATAGTGATGAAAGATGGATCAATGGACACAAAATACTAAGAGCACCAATCTTCTTTTCCCTACTATTACAAATTATTTGCAAGACTTCTGTTTCAAGCACATGCCTGCAAGGCTAATCTGGCCTACTGCAGAAGTGGAGGCAGGATCAGCTCTGTAAAGAAGTCGCCAAATAAGAAAGTCTGATTCAAAGGCTTATTGGACTTGGTTCCCAAGGGGAAATCCCTGTAGGCTGCTAAGTGGAATTAACAACAGCCCTGTCAGTTCTTCATGTAAATCCACCACACTACCTCTGGAATGATTCACTTCAAACACTAAACAGGACAGCTCTTTGTGCTTCAAGTAAGAGAAGTGCTTGCTTATAATGAAGCGTGTGTGTCTCTCTGATGCTCATCTGAGTACCTTAAGTTGAAATCCTCTATGCAGTATAATGATCATGTTTCTCAAAGAATATGTACACACTGATGGGTATGCTTGGTATCTTAAAAAATAAAAATAGTCCCTTGACAATGTTGAATACATACTTTCAGTACCAAAAGAAAGAAGATGTAGGTATGCAAATGCCAAGGCGTACATAGATTTAATTATCAGTATTTACAGCAGAGAATGGGAGATTTTCTTTTCTTTGACAGTTCCCACATTTCTGCAATCTGAGTAAATATGAAACAACAGAAAATTCTGACACCCTGGAAAATATATATCATAGCAAATTCTTATACTTTCCTTTTCTTCCGGCCAGTAAGACTTCATTTGCCTTGTTTCAGGCTTCCAATACAAGAATTTATTTAAGCAGGATTGGATACAGTCCGTGGAGAAAAACAAATATGCTGAAGGGGCCCAAGCCTGTATCATCTACATGCTATTTTATTTTTCCTTCAGTTGATGTGCTTAAAGTAAAATTGTTTTCATGTATGTCAACTATTACCATTCAGTATTAACAGAAAATAATCTGTGTATATGTTTCAGCTTGAAAAAATGAAACTAAACAAACCAAACCCAAACCAGATAACAAATTTCCACCCAACACGCCTTATAATCTAAAAGTATATTCACGTTCCCTTTATTTTAATGAATAGCCACTTTTTATAGTGCCTTACCATCTTCAGAGTGAAGACTGCAAGTTTTCACACTGAACACCACAAATACGTTTATTTTTCTGAATTTCCTGTAAGGCTTTAATATTATTCCTGGATCTCAAAGCCAATGGTCTGACAGCCACAAAATAACAACAAAATCTAGGATGCGCAGTAATTCAATGTAAAAATTCTCTCACTGAGAGAATAATAAACAATAAAGCCTTTTTTGTTTGTTTGAAAATGTAGGTGTTTGAGGAGTAATGTATGACTGGATGCATAGAAAAGTATCATAGGAGTTGCTGTCTTGTGCTATACTACAATCTAAAGTTTATATGTTGAAAGTCCTTACATCAGTCAATAGTCAATATTACCTTAGGAACTGAAATCAAAAGTCCTTTCTCACTGATTTCAGAAAATCATACTCTAGAAGAGTAGGTAATTCTCAAAGTGAGACAGACTGAAACAGCAATCTGTTGAACACAAAAGTGGAAATGGCTCATGTGTATAGACAAATGCACCAACACTCACCAGCACTTCTTTACATATTGAGTTGACCTTGACCAGTGCCTTGACCAGTGAATAATATCACCAAGAGCATTTCCAAAATTTGGACTTTGTTCAGCAATCTATACTCAATGGTCCATTATTTTCATCCTTCTCACTCAATATAAGAACAAAGAATGTCAGTAATTGTTCTCTAAGAAAGAAATCTGGAAAAGCCCCAGCAAACAATACTTTCTGCTATTGTATGAAACTGAAAAACTTAAATAATTAAATAAAATCAACTAAAGCAGTGCAAAGACAGTGATAGATTTCCATCATCTTTTAGCAGAGAAATATTTTGAATCAAGGTGTAGTAGTGTCCTACAGTTTTGCTCTGTGTTGTGAACGCAGTAAATTAGTTTAGTTCCTTGAGGCTTAACATTCGACTAGTAAAACCTTAGAAGAATAGAAAAAGAAAACCCATGGAAAGACTCCTGCATTGCTTTTACTTTTGTGTCGGCCACAGCACTGCTGATGACACACTGCAATGGCTCTGTTAAAGCATTACCTTCTTTTCCTGTAAGTATCTAAAAGCAATAGAAACATCAGTCCCTTCAGATTTGCATCTGACTATAAACCTTCAGAAGGAATCCATTTCATTTAGACAACAAATTAGCACCTCCTGCCATTTTATAACCTTCATATCCGAAAAATTATTTTGCTGAGTGTTGCTGAGCTGCATGAATGCATCATGATCCATTCAAACAAGCAGTTGTGTTTATTTCAGTGAATAGCACTTTGAGTCTATTACTTTTGTTCAAAATCTATTCCTTTTACTCATAATACTGATAATGAATTTAAGATGAGATCATTGACTACACATACAAGGTGATTGCTTTCCAAATACCACAAAAGCAGAAGGACAATAAAGTCCTAAAAAAGACAGCATTTTTAGAGTATTAAGTACCAGAAAGTATTGAAAAATGCAAATGAGGGAAAATAGCTAATTCCTCTGGCATGTATTATTAAAATAGAATTATACAAATATTTTTTGTGTTTGATAAAAAACCTTATTAATCACTAAAAGTGAAGCCATCCCATCTTCTTGTCTGTACTACGAACCTTGCATTAAAAACAATGTGGAGTACGTTACAAAATTAGCCTGGGTATGTTTTCTCCCAAAGTACCTCTCAAAGTTGTCATTTATTTGCTAAATAAATGCTCTCAATACAGAAAGGACATGGCTCTGATGGAGCAGGTCCAGAGGAGGGCCACGAGAATGATCGGGGGCTGGAACACCTCTCCTACAAGGACAGGCTGAGGGAGCTAGGATTGTTCAGCCTGGAGAAGAGAAGGCTTCGGGGGGGATCTGCTAGTGACTTTCCAGTACTTAAAGGGAACTTACAAGAAGGCTGCAGAGGGCCTGTTTGCAAAGGCCTGGAGTGAAAGGACAAGGGGCAATGGTTTTAAATTGGAGAGGAGTAGATTTAAACTGGACATTAGGAACAAATTCCTCACCACAAGGGTGGTGGAACACTGGACCAGGTTGCCCAGGGAGGTGGTTGAGGCCCCATCCCTGGAGGCGTTCAAGGTGAGGCTTGACAGGGCTCTGGGCAACCTGATCTAATTGGGGATGTCCCTGCCCACTGCAGGGGGGTTGGACTAGATGACCTCCAGAGGTCCCTTCCAACCCAAACCATTCTATGATTCTATGATTCTATGATAATGCTGGGATTTTCTGAGTGTTCTGATAAGGTGCCAAGCAGATATATATATAGGAGTCACACATGTTTTAATCAGGTTTTAACAAATTCTGTTAACAAATTCAAATGTTCTACAAAATTACAGTATGAGAAGTTAGAGGATCAGCTAACTTGGGAGATGTGGCTTTCATCCTGGTCCATATGTAAGCTCAGTCCTGCTCCAGCCCTACTCTGACTTGGGCTCTAAGACTTGGCAGCACTGTAACAGTCCCCAGGAGGTTTTTCCATAAGGACCTGTTCGACTGTCTCTATCATTCATTCCTAAATTCCTGTCCTGCTTATCTTCTAGCTAGATACAAAGCCAGTAGGTTGTACCTACAGACCAGCAAAGCCTTCCTAGTGCATTCCCAAGAGAGCAAGAAATGGCTAATATCATGAAATGGCCCAGACAAATATCACCATCCCACTCCAATTTCCAAGACAAATAAAGCAAGACTTTCATGCTGTTTTCTGCTCCAGCTAGTCAATGTGTGTGAACAAACACCCATATACCTATACATCCTGCTTTGCATGTGCAAATATATGCCTGCACAGACTCTTAAAGATTTGTTTGTGGGTCCAGTTGTGTTTTCATATATCTGAGCGAGGCAGACAGTCTGAAATGTTTGTCCTCTGACCTTTTCTGCTGAGAATAAGCACAGCTCATCTTAAACAAAAATATCTCGGGGTTTTTGAGTGCTCTAAGTGACTGGAATAGGCTGATACAGCAAGTATTGCCTTAGTTACTGTAACATCATTTTCATGAGGCTATAAAACAGTTCAAAGACGTTTATCGATTAGCATTAATGTAATTAAAGTGGAAACTTCTGTTCTTCAAAGATGAAAAAGTATTTGCTAATGCACTGCTCCAAGGCTACAAGCATGTAGTCATTCTAGCAAAGAAACCAGCAAATTACACAAAATAAAGAGCCAAAAGGTGTTAGGACCACACAAGTGTACCTTGCTAGGACAGGAAAGGGTTATCTTTGTGCCATTCCCATTCTCATTTACAATCCTTGTCCCTAAAATGGATTCATGTTGTGCCATTTTCTCCTCTGGCTACAATAAGAATGAAGTTTTCAAATCCCCGTCTCCTCTTTGATTTTGTGGTCATTCCTGTTCCCCCTTTTATACAGTCTGGCAGCTTGAATAGTAAAATCGCCAATGAATCCAAATACTCCTTTTTGCAGGGAAAACTTTTCTTCTCCACTTTCTCTTTTCAACTTTCACTTTATGCCTTCATCATACCTTCCAAAGAGGGCCCGAGGGAAACCACCACGCAGCTCTCCTGAACTGACCCCAGACTTCAATCCTCTCTTCGGCTGCAGTCATTCTTGTTCTCCATTAGGTGGCATTAGTTCAAATTCGCTTTTGGAGCAAACTGCTCCAAAGCCTGCGCTCCCCACCGAAGACCCTCCTGGAGTTGGCTGGACCATGTCTTCTTTCTTACCTTGTCTCAGGCTCCCTGAATTTTGCCCATCCCCAGAGCTGTTAATTCTGTAGGCTTGCCAGCGTCCCCCGCAAAAATATGCTTTTTTGCAAATGTATACCATTTTTATGTGTAATCTTTTAAAACATGCAGTTTCCCATGATTTTCTATAGCCCCTTTCAATGTGTAGAAAAAACTGCACATGTGCTTATGTGCTTAATAGTATGTGTATAAAACCAACAAATGAACTATAAACCAGCATCCAAAATTATTTTGCTAGCTTCCAAAGCGTAAAGATGTTAGAAGGTGAAAGGGAAGCAAGTGCTTCCTTACCTCATTCCTGAATGACCCCCAAAATAGAAAAAGGGAATAACACAAATCCAGCAGAACAAGTTGTTTCTGTGCTAGTTCTGTGAAAGACAGTGTTACACAGTAGAAAGATTGGGGTATAATACACCCTGCTTTCTTCTGGGAGGGGAAAATCTTTGTGCAAAACATGGCCTAGGAGATTCCCAAGTTCCCTCAAGATAAGCTGAAGCCTGAAAAAGATGAAATGGAAAGACTGAGGTGAAGATACAGAGGGAGACATCATGGCCTAGGACTGGGGCTTACTACAGAGTGTGCTGGTGTTTCTAAATTAAGGTAAAACAGAAACAGCTTTCAAACATTTTTTTCCTGTGTTTACATTTTACACAGAAATTACTTATTAATTTCAAATGCCAAATTTCTTCAAATGTCCTTGAGCTTGCCTAATGGCAAGCTAAAAACTACTAAAAAAATTGAAAAACAGGAGATCTCTTCTACTTCTCTTTAGAGTTATGGGAAGAATTAAACACAAAACCAACAAGGGAAAAAAGTTATGAAAACAACCGGTCTGTGTTGCCCTTTGGTCTAAACATACACTATGTTTACTCTCTCCTCTTCTTGCTATTTCATGAGTCTTTCTTTTCTTTGCAGGTCAGACCCTCCAAAGTATGTCAGCTTTATGGCTTCAGGCACAGCATGTTCCTGCTGATATTCCTGCACCTCATGCACAGCAGAAGTCTACTTCCAGAAAAACCTCTTTCAAAGGCTTCATTTACGTTGAAGATTTTTTAAACCATCTCAACTTTGACCTGGCAACTTTAAGATTGCAGTTTCTGGCAGCAGCTAGTACTGTAAGCCTTATTTTCTGAAGAGAGTAAATTTATGACAGTAATCTGCCTGTCCCTCCTTCTATCTGTCTCTCAAACTTATGCCAACCACTCATCTCCCTGTAATTTTGGGATCTATTAGAAAATGTTAATTAGAAAGGAGTAGAAGTCTTAAAGAGATACTGATGCTCTTCCTCCCATATAGTTGAAGGACTGCAAACAGGATGACCTGATCACATCCTCTGGTTTTGTGTACTTCTCAAGAAATGAGATGAAGGCAAGGGCAGAAGTTTTCATGGGAAAGAAACAAGTGCAAAAGATGAGACAGTCCAAAGTAAAAGAGGTAGGGAATGACAGGAGGCAAAGGCCATCTTCTCCACCAACAACACTGGCTTCTTTCATGAGACTCCAGTAAAAACAAGGCTGATAGACATCATCCTGGCAGCATGTACTTCTCAGGATTCACTTTCATTTACTTTTACAGGGTTTCCACTCAAGGCAAAAAGTAGTATAGTATCATCTCCTTTGCTTTTTTGATGAGCACAACAGGCAGTGTCCTTAGGATTGTGAGTACCAGCTCTACTGTTCTAAACTCAGCAGCTTCAGTGCAGCTGCTGAGGTCAGCATCTTGGCAGGGGATGCATGTCCTCCTACCCTGTAGAGACACACATCTCTTGTCCCTATTACCTATACTGATAGTATATGCAATAAAAAAGCCCTCCAAGTATCAAGGTGATGTTCTTAGTCTTGTTTCCAAATATTTCCAAAAGCATCGAGTCCTGAATCAAGGTGTTTGGAAAACTCAGTGTCTGTTTTGTAAAAGATCAACTAACTGGGATTGTCTTTCTTCTTATGCTTACCTATAATGGCGGCTATCCCACAGGGTCTGAGATATTTCCCTAAACCAAATTTCTAGCTTAAGATCATTGTGCGAGTTAGTTCTGAAGATAAAAAGATCTGCTAATTTGATCTAAAAGTGGGAGATTGCCTCAAGAGGCCATCCATTGCTGAAGCAAACTAGTATAGAGGGATGTGTGTTTGAAACCCACTGAATTCTACCTTTGCTAGGATAAAACAAAAACTTGAGAAATACATTCTGTGCATGTACTTACATTTAATAGCAACTGGGAAAGAGAAGAAAACTTTGACAACTGCAATTTGACAACTTTTGCTGAAAACCCAGAAAACCCAGCGAAGTGAACTGACACAATTAATTAAACTGTATATTGCCTAAGCCCATTTGCTTTTGCATTATTTACAGAAGACAAATCAGATCTTGAAAAGTGTTTTTATGAAGAGAAAGCAAGCAATACAAAATAAAAAACAAACCACAAAACATCTGTCTTATGATCTTCTCTTAAAGGCAGCAGCATTTTGATACAATGATTTTAGAGCTAGTATCTTTTCCATGTGAAAATCTCACAAGTTCTGCTAAGAAAAAAAAATAACTTCTAATGAGTGTTCATTAATTCATTAAAATCTATCTTTCATTTGACTGAATAATAAAAAAAAAGAAAATCTCAAAACAAAATTATGGGAGCAGATGAAAAATGATGACACCAACATGCCAACATGAAAATTGATGCTGTTGGCATCAAGTAGCAATTTTTCCTGCTACTTTACCAGCTCTTACACAGGGAAATTGCAGTGGTTACACAATCAAGATGGACTCACCAACACAGTTTTTTCATATTCAGCTGAGTCACTCACATGTCTAAAGACTTTGTGGTGTCTTTACTATTACTAGTTTCATGAAAGTCAGCATAGAATCCTTATTTATCCACTCCAGAATATGCATCAAAAGGCAGGACTGGTCTTTCAGGAAAACTGAAATAAGGCCTAAGTATAACCTAAGCTGGGGGTGTCTACATGCTTTTGTGTAGCAATGCCGAGAATATAAGCCCATGACTTCTCTGACAACGGTTCTAAAAGAATAAATAATGCTGGTAGATTAGTAAAAATCTAAGCATACTGGAGAAATATTAAACTACCAAGTTTTTATTCAGATACATTGCATATGTCTTATACTAAGTATACTTCTTGGATCAATGCTATTTGTGCCTTCTGTGTGTGGTTGACCACACTCTGGCCTAAACTTCATGCCATTTTCAGAAGATTGGGAGCACTCATAGCATAAAATCAGCTTGAATTTTCTCCTTCCTATAGTTCTACAGAAGAAAAGGAAAAGATCTGTGGTCACATCCATGCATATGTGGTCAGGGTATAAGACTGCATGTTCCCAAGCACAGTTCTGTGTGCAGTGGTACATAGTTCTGAACTAAAAGCCATCTGCTATTTTGACAGTTGGATTATTTACAGTAAGATGACTGTGTCATGCAAGATATTTCTCAGACACTTCGGATTTTGGAGTCTGAAAATGTGTTTTACATGCCAATGATAATCACACATAGATTATGGCCTCTTGGCTTGGCAAGGTAAGACTGAAAAGTGAATAGATTGTCTGCGTCAATCTTGAATTTTAGCCTCTGGTGTTTTCTCTTCTTTGGCTGACCTTCAGTCTGCCTTGGGGTTTCATGTCCCTCAGCCTGTGAAAACCCTTTGGGAAGGCTCACAGTTGACCCCTGTTGAGTGAGAATTAAAAAAAATAGAGACAATTCTCAGAGGAAACTGACAGCTTTGCTAGTATGTTAAACAACGGTTTTACCAGTGCCTGTAGCCCTTTTCTGCATCCTGGCAAGCAGCTTTCCTTGCTCCTCTTTTCAAACATCCCGAGGGAGGCGAGGGATGCTGCTGTGGCTGTGAGTGGGACCCTGCCCCCCCCCACCCCAGGGGCTGGCGAGTTGGCCCCGGGGCTGGGGCTTGTGACCCCGGGCAGCGCCCCACCCCGCCCCTCCTCCTCCCACCGCCCCTGCCACCAAATACGTACATAAATAACGGCACTGACACATAAAAAACCAAACAAACATACCCCACACCCAACATCGAACCGCGGTTGTTGGTATTTTTCACCGCCCCTTCGCATAATTAATATATTCGCGTTGCCTCCCACTCTCCCAATGGGCTACCAGCTGCAGAGGTCCTGAATAGCGAGCTTAATTGGGCTTTGTCATGCAGAATACCTCCATTTTCTATAGCAGGTTACAAAGGGGCCCCTGGTAGACGTGGCAAGCTCCCCTGGACACGGGCCCTGCTCGGCTGTCCCCATCACCTCTTCGCCCGTCGCACAGGTAGCGCCGCCGCTACCGGTGCCCAGTAAAAGGTCACCGCCAATCCACTGCCTTCTCGGTGCCCTGTGCAGTGTCACCTCAACTCACAGATCCCCTGTACAGGGTCATCTCCAGCCGCTAGTGTCCAGTGCAGGATCATCGCCAAGTCACCTCTCCCCAGTGTCCGGTGCAGGGTCACCTTAAGACCGTCGCTCCCTGGAGTTGCCCGTTGTTCTTATCCCTCTCCTTCCAAACTTCCCCGGGACACTCGAATCTGGCTGGGCCCCTTACCCTTGCGAACGCGGCAAGAGTCTCAACTAGAGTTTATTTCCGACATGGCTTAGTGTTTTATTAAGACTCGGACTTTATGAATAAATGTTCCCGTTTCATAGCAAACCAGGGTGACTAAGGTTAATTGGCAAACCACGGACTTAAAAGAGATTTGCTATTATAGGCTAATTATATATTCTCTATATGATATAAGTAGTGTAGAGTGTGGGGTGTGGATATTCACCGTGAATTACAGCTAATTATTATTTGTATACCAAGCTGCTACTTCTGCCCATTGATTGGCACTGTCGCCCTCAGAGTATGTTTTTCCCGCCTCTTGTTTCTTGTTTTGACAGTTTAAATCCAGATCCATGTGACATAGAAAGCTAATAAAATTCTCGTTTCATTTTTAATCTAATTTCATCGCAGTATAGGTTTTTACCCTCACACCTGCATAGCATGGTGTAATTCCGTTAATAATAATAACAATAATAAAATCAACATATTCATTGCATGTCTTTTCCGTGATGATATATTGTGAGCAGTGTGAGTTGAAAAAGAGCCATTTATACTCACCGTGAATGAGTCTGTCTGGAACTGAAGACTTCACCTGCCTCCTCAGTCAATTAGGAATGTATCGAAAATTCTACCAGAAAACGAGTTAAATTAACCGTTAGCTAATTTCCTTGTGTCCCTTCTACATAATCCCCCCTTTTCAGCTTGCCCCAGAAATTACCACATGTTGCAAGGTTCAAATAGTGCCTAATGAAACAGTGACTAAATGGTTCGCTCAAACCCACAGTGAAGCCCTTTCGCTGTGCCTTCAAAGCCTGGGGGGCTGCAGCAGTCGGGGGTCCCCATCTTAAAAAAAAATAAATAAAAAACCCTTTGGTTCCGCAGAAAAATCTCACCCGGCAGAGCTGCGCCCTCCCTCCTTGCCTACCTCACTCCCCATTTGCACATCTCGGGGGCAGTCCCCCGGGCCAGAGGAAAGGCTCCCGGGGGATGGGAGCCGGGAGAGGGATCGCGGCCGCGCCTGGAAGCCTGCCCCGGGGCGGGTGAGAACACTCGTGAGCTGCCTGAAAATAAACCTCAACTTTATTTTCAACATCCCATGTTAGTGCTTTCTCCGAGGGTGTAGAAAGTTGACCGAGAAAGGACTGCCCCTGTGCTGCCGGGCTCTGCCGGGAGGCAGCGATTCTCCACGGCATTTCGAGATCTCCGCACAGCTTCCTTCGCATTCATAGGGAGCCAGAGCTTCCTCTCTCTCTTGCACAGTGGGTCCACGTAAACTGCAAACCTTGATTCTACCGATAGTCCTTACTTTGAGGACAGCAAGAAGAAAACAGCCCCGGCTCAGCAATCCTCTTTACAAATCCCTCACGAAGAGGAGCTTTGCCCCTCAGTTACAAGCTCTCGTTCCTGTCTAAAGAGGCTTCACTGAAGTGTCATCTACTAACACTCGGTGAATTCCGCCAAGAGAGTAGAGTCACTTATTTGAAACGGTGAGGCTAATACAAAGTCATCAAAGCACTATGGTTCTTGTCTTTAAGTGACAACCCTCTTTATTGAACTGTTTGAAATACGCCTCCTGCTTTTCAGTGTCTCTCTATCCATCTTTGTCTGCTCTTCAGAAAAGTAGACAATATAAAGCAAAGCCTGGCGAGCTCCCCACGCTCTGGCTCGGGCAGTGCCAACGCTAGCCTTGAAATTGTCACTCCTTCATTAATCTGAAACTAGTTATTTTTCCAGAGCACACAGCACACGCTTCCGATTTCTTTGGATTCGCTTCCAAC
The DNA here is from genome assembly GCA_013396975.1 of Bucco capensis. NCBI lineage: Eukaryota > Metazoa > Chordata > Aves > Piciformes > Bucconidae > Bucco > Bucco capensis. Next base: position 76,359 of record VWZO01012114.1, read on the forward strand.
AGCTTAAATCTCCTCGGCCCCGCCGGATGGGATCGGGGCAGCGGGAGGAGCGGCGGGGCCGGGGGCCCGAGCATCGCCCGGAGCGGGGCCGGCTGGAAGGCGCGCAGTGGGGCGGAGAGGGGCGCGGAGCAAAGCCTGCGTGAAATCGCCGCTTTCACGGCGGGGGCCGAACGCGCTGCAGAGCGGCCACAGCCCCAATGGTTCCCGAGTGGCACATTGGCTTTGGGCTGTTTGTCACCCGCGGTGATGCAGGGCTCCCCGGCAGCTGCCCTGCAGACAGGTTTCCGTACCGCGGAGCCTCCTGGCCTCCGGCGGGGGCTCGGCGGGGCGAGGGTACCTTCCCAGGGCCGAGGACTTGCTGGCCACCCCCGGGCCCAGGCTGCAAACCCGCCCCGGGGTTTCTGCCCCAGACCGAAACTCAGTTCAGCCTGACGGAGGTGCGCGGAGGCTGCGGGTTGCGGATCCCACGCTCATACTTAAAAACCTTCTCAGTTACTCAGATCCTTTCCAAGCAGCCAATAATAATAACAATAATAACAAAAATAATAATAGAGGGGAGGGGTGGCAGGGTTTCTTTCTGGAGGGACTGTGTGCGGTCGTCTTCAGGCCCCTGATCCGGGAAGGGAGGGCTCCCTGCCCTCTCTGAGCCCTCTAGGCTGGTGGCAGGATGCTCGCAACCTGGCTCTCCTCTTTCCTGTTGTCTTCCCCTGTTGGCACGACAGAAACTCTTCAGCGGGCCTGATCCTCCCCTCCCAATGGTGGCAATGTCCTAGAGGGGTCGGGTCAGCGGCAGGTGCGAGAGTAGGAAATAAGGATAAGCTAGAGATGAAAGCAGGTGTATTAGATAGATCGTTCTCTCTCTTTCCCAGCTCCAAAACCGGAGCACCTGAGGAAGGACAGTCTCCCGCAGTCCCCTCCCTGGCCTGAACATGAGAGTCCCTGTGCTGTCAGCCCTCCCCTGGCCACAGTATGGGTGGAAGCAAGGAGCTGCCACTAAGGGCTGAGCTCCCCCAGGTCCGAGGCGCAGATGCGAGATGCTGGTAGGGTGCTGTGGAAGAAGGTTTCAGCAGCATTCGGAGAAACTTTAGGGCAGGACTGGAGAGAGCAGCCGGTAGAAAGCAGTGCCTTCGGCAGCACGGTAGGAGCTATTCACAATCGGAGAGGTAAATGTCGTGGATCTGATCTCGGCCGTGCAGACCGAGGTCAGGAAGACTCCTCAAGATTGATGTTTTCCTCCTCCGAGTTTTTTGATGGGAAAGAGTTAAACTGAATTAAAGGAAGCAGATAAATATCTAAGGAGGGAAGATTCGTTGGAGGAATGCTACTTTGACTCATTCAAGCCGTGAAAGGTTACAGAAGGTCGATAGCAGGGTTACTCACACAAATATAACTCACATCCCTTGTGCAAACGCATGGGCTTTAATTGGGACAACTACTTCTTGCGGGTCCCTGCCCCCGGGGTGGCCGAGGTGGCTGCCCAGAGGGACTTGGCGGCCCAGAGGGTTGGCCAGGTCAGCCAGGAACTCACCTTTGGGGCCATCCCATACCTGAAAGCCACCCAGGACACACGCTGTCACACCAGGGAACAGGCAACTCCTCTGCCATCGAGTTATGCCAAGGCAAGTGGCTTCAGCAGCCGTGGTCCCAGGTAGCCACAACACTATCCTCTGTTCCCGAGTGCCCAGAGCAGGGCACATCTGGTGGATAATGTACAGTAAGTGCCGTAACTGCAGCTGCAGTATGCTGGGGCTGTGCCTGGGCCATATCTGGTTCTAAAAAAGGGAATAAGACAGGGAAGTTGTGTGGAGCCTCACAATGTGAGGGCAGTGTCGCAGCGGTGGTCTGAATCTCTCCAAGAGTTTGTTCACGACCTCTAAAGAGAAGAGAATTTATTACTCCCACAGGAGCAATGAAGATAAACACAGTCATGTTTCCAGTGCTCTGACAAATACCAAAGAAAAATAAGAGGGTAGTATTAGTTTCTTATTCACTGCACTTGCAACAGATAAGGTTTGGGATGACACCGATGGGAAAAGGAAAAAGTTATCTGGGTGCTGCCCTATGTCCCCAAGGCCCTTCAGTCTCCTCTATAGCTTCTGTTTCCAGCCATGTCTCCAACCAGACCCTCTGCCTCAAGGTCTGCCTCCATAATACCATCTTGTTTCCCCTGAAGACATCCTCTTCCAGCAGGCTATTGGGTAAAAGAAATCCTGCTGCCCCCAGCTATGGTTTACTAGATTCCAGCCAAACTGGATGGTCTATCCCCACCAACCCACTGCTAAGCTCTGCAGAACTTGTAGGAACTTGACATTTTGGAGATGCTTGTGATCTAACATGTCAGTCTGCTGGTTGGTATTGATCACAGGGTTTAAGAGTTATGAGGTAATAAGGGTAAGTGGCAGGCAGGTGAGCAGAGCAACTGCATAATCCTTATTTTCTTAGAAAATTAATAACAAAAGGAATGTTAAATAGGGAACTGAACACTGCCTGTCTTGGCCAGTAAATGAACAAAGGAAAACCCTGCACTTCGCACTATGAGGGAGGAAAAAAAGAATAGAAAAAAATAAGAAGAAAACCCTCAACATATATTGTTCATTTGTCTGCATTTCTAACTGTTAAATGCTGGACTACAATATGTTTACTTCAAGTTAGGGTACACTCTTCCATCACTGATACTGTCACACTGATTTGGACTCTGCAGTGCTAGGTTCAGGTCAAGCTGGTTGTACCAGCCTTCTGAGATGTGTCAGAGCAAACTGTTGCATCTTTCCTCTTTTCCAAAATTTTTAACATGAAACATTTACTTTGAAATAAAAAGAAAGCTGGTGATGACAGCAACTGTCTCAAAGATATAGCTTGTATGCAATAATATGCTGCTGTTTTCTTTCAGCCCTTGGAAGACACATGCCAACACAGTGATTACTACAACAAGTAGCAACTAATTTCATTTTCCTGTTATTTTTAAGAATTTGTTACATACTGCAATGAAGAGATCCCTTCCAGTATGTCTTCTAAAAGCAGAGAGTGAAATGCCCATTTATTTTCTGAGATGCATATTTCCACAGTGTTACACTGAGAACAGATACATTCTACCAAGAAATATCTTTGCAGTGTAAAAATATCACCCAGTCTTAGCTTTGAAAGAGCATGATGCTTTTTCTCCCTAAGCAAAGCTTTACCTTTCCAGGCTGCTGTAGGCCTCTTGACTCCCCCCTGTTACAGTAAGTGGATGACAGTGTCAAGAGGGTAGGCAGGACTTTCAGTAATATCACCTCCTCCCAGAGCTTCTAGGTTGGGAAAGATCTGGTGGGATTATAGGAGCAAGCTAGACACAGGTGAATTGAAGCAGGGAAATAACAGTTTCCAAAGCCCACCTCAGCAGACTTCAGTGTAAGAGGAGGCAGTCCCCTTAGCTAGGCCCTTCATGAAGTCCCCTAGGAGGAAGTCCCAAGCCCCACAAGCCTTTGGCCCTCTAGTCTCCCCGTCCTGGCAAGTGAGGGGACTGCCACTTGGGTAAACAATACCCACTCAGCTGGGATGAGGGCTGCTGGCCTCTGCACAAGCCTTCAGATGAGGCAACAAAATGGTGGTTGTGATGTGAAAAAGTGACATTTTGTATATGTTTTCCTAGTCCAGACTCGAAGCTTTGGTCCTGCCTTTCCTTTCACCTCCTGCCACACTATGGGAATGCTGGGCATTGCCTCTGCCCCAAGCCCTGTGGCTGGTCCAGGCTGTGGGTCAGCGCCCACAAGAGGCCCTCTCCATCCTACCCTAGACCTGCCAATGCATCTGACCTCTCCTCCAAGATGAAAAAGAGGTGAGAGTGTCACTGTGCTAGGACTGCGTTTCTCCCCAGCATCCAGGGTGCTTGGTTAATTCATGTTGCTACAGAAAGCCCAAACAGGCTTATTGCTTATTTTATGATTAGAAGCAGAGCAGACAAGTGAAACTGTAGACATACCTCCGAGCCAAGGCTCCAAACACGTGAAAAGTAGGGATTGTTCAGAGAATTATTTACCAAAAAGGTCTTGCAATAGTTTTGGAGGCTGAAGTCAAAAGTGTAGGTTGGGTTAATGGCAAACTCACCCAAGCAAAAAGTGTGAGTGGGGAATAACGCAGTGTGCAAAAGGCACTTCTGATCTGCTCATATGCTGTCTGCGAGGACTGCAGGAACTAGGAAAATACTTAGAAAGAGGCTTATTTGGGACTACCCATCTCCAGGTCCATCCCACTCTGTGTCAGCCCCCTGCAAGGACCACGAGACAGATCGCCCAAGGTAGTGGCAGGATAGGACCACGAGACAGATCGCCCAAGGTAGTGGCAGGATGGGGCCCGTGGCTGGGCGCTGCCCAGCCCAGACTGCAAAGCACTTCAACCCCGCCTCAGCCTGACCTCACTGGTAGGTTTGCTGAAATCAATACTGAAAAGACTGGCTACTGTCCTGGCGCCTGAGGAAAAAAAAGATACAATAAAAATGTCCCTGATTCCTGATTGACACCATCCCAGGATAACATAAGCGGAGTTTCAGACTGACTAAGGGCTGATGTGCGCAGGCAGCGCCCTGGGTGGGGGAAGCGCCAGGTGGTACCAGCCGGACCGGGCAGCATCGTCCCGGCGGGGCTCAGCAGGGCGAGGGATGTCCCGGAGCGCAGCCCTTCGTCCCGGCCCCGTTGCCGAGAGCGGCGGCCCGGGGCCAGCAGCAGCCGTGTGTCCCCGGCGCTGTGCCACCGGGCGAGCAGACGGGAGAAAGCTGTCAGCCGCGGCGAGGGCGTGCGCTGGCTCCGGCTGGAGAGCAACACAAAGCTGCTCCGCTCAGAAAAGTGCTTCATTTGCATTCCTCTCGGCCGGAGCGCGGTCCTCCTCACCCTCCCCCGCCCCTCAACCGGCCCAAGTCACAGGGGAACAGAAAACATATTCGGGTTAGTAGCCGATGGCATTTATTTCTAGTCTTTACGGAAGTCTGACATGTATACACCAATGCTTTCACCGTACAAAGGACTCCGAAGGACAGACCCTGCCCCAGCCAGCCCACTTTCGCTGCTCGGATTAGGCTGGCACCTGGGGCCGGGGGGAGGGGAGGAGAAGAAAAAAATTGAATTCTCGTCTGATCAAATTTATTTAAATAAATATAAATATAAATTTTATATAAAACTATTCACAAACAAACCGCCCTCCCAAACGACTGCTCTTTTATTTCTTTTCTTATTTTTCTTAAGAAGTCCGTCCAGGAGGTTCTCAGCCCTACAGGTTTTTGTTTGCTTTTCAGTTTTTTAACGTCTCGTCTTTCACTTCCAAATAGTTGTTTGTTGGTGGTGGTGGGTTTTTTTCCTTTAAATTGCATGGGGGTAAGGCGGGGGAAGGCACCTTGGGCGGTGCGGGTCCTATATTACATGCTAGGAAGAGCAGGTGCCCGGCTCCTGGAATTACATAAATAACATTTTAGTTGAACTCTCACGACTAAAACATTTACATTCCAAAAATATATTTATATATATTTATATATATATATTGCTGCAAAGGGATGAAAATTAACCTCCCGGCCGGCGAGAACCAGCCCACTGCAGGTCGGCGGGCTGCTGTCCCCGGGGCAACAGTGCTAGGTGAACTGCCCTGCCGCCGCCCCGCTCCGGGCTGGGACCGGCAGTGGGAGTGGAGCTCCAGGCCAGGCTCATAACGGGGAGATCTCTTTATCCTCGGTAGCCGACGACGGGGATAGAGACTCTTCGTCCTCCGACCTGGGGTAATGCCCCTGGCTGGTGCTGCACTTGCAGCCCCCGTGCGAGTTGCGCTGAGTGCCTTTGCCTTCCTTCTTGTGCTTCACCCTCCTGTTTTGGAACCAGATTTTCACTTGCTTCTCGGACAGGTTCAGGTAGGTAGCTATCTCGATCCTCCGCAGCCGGGACAGGTACATGTTGGAGGAGAATTCCCTCTCCAGCTCCAAGAGCTGGGTACTGGTGAAAGCTGTCCTCATCCTTTTCCCGTTTTGAATTTGGCTGGAATCCGAGCCTCCTGGACGGAAGAGAAGCACGAACTTCAGTGGGACGAGGGAAAGGGAGGTGGGGGGAGAGGGGAAGAGAGAAAGAAAAGACATTCTCCCACAGCTTTTCGCCCCAGGGCAGCTGCTCTTCCCCAGGTATCCTCAGGGAACCCCCTTCTCCCGCTGCCCTCCCCTCCCCGGCAGCCGCAGGGCTCCTACCCATGCCGAGGCAGTGAAACCTCCGGGGATCGCTGACGCTGTAGGTCGTAGCGGCGCAGGCAGGTGGATGATGCGCCGGGTGCCCCAGGGCTGCGGCGGCGGCTGCGGTGGGCACGGAGGCGGGTGGCGGGTGCTGCGGCGGGTGGTGAGCGTGGCCGGCCCGCGGGCAGCACTGGGCCTCGCCGGCGGCGGCGGGGAACTGGCTCTTGAGCAGGGGGATGGCCCCGCCGCCGCCACCGCCGCCGCCACGGGACGAGTGCAAGTGCGAGGTGACACAAAGCGGGCAGACGCAGAAGGCGCCGCTCTTGCGGGACGAGCAGCCCGGGCCCGACACCGACATGACGAGGGGTGAAGGCATGCTGAGAGGGATGAAGAAGTCCTGCCCGTGGTGATGATGCTCAGGCAGGGACGGAGCCGGCCTCGAAGAGTCTTTGATGATTAAGGAGTCGACATAGAAAGAGCGGGACATTTCGGAGAGCTGCTGAAGCCGGGGGTGGCTCTCCCAAACTCGTTTTTTTCCTGGTTGGACAAGTTGCTACTGAAGTCCTGGCGAGGCGAGAAGGTGCTTATGTTTGAGAGCTGAACAAAAGGGTCCCTGGAGAGGGCTGGTCTTAAAGTCCCCCCGCCTGGATACCCTGCGCCGGGGTTTTATATCAACTATTTAAACACGTGATGGCTGAAAGCCTCGCAGATCTAAATCTCCTCGGCTTCCCAGGCAGGCAGGAGAGGCTGCGGGGGAGGGGGGGGAAAAGGGGGCTAAAGCGTGGGGGCCCCCAAAGTGTGCGTGCTCGTTCGCTGCCCGATGACTTCCGTCCTTCGCCTCCGCCCCAGATAAATTATAGGAGCGAGAAAGCTGGGGAGGGGGCGACTGCCCCCATCACACGTCGCGTTTTCTGGCACATTCCCCTGTCAGCACACCCGAGGGGTTGGTTAAAATCAGTCGTAGGGAGTTTCTGCTCGGCGATTTTCTCCGAGGTGTGCGCTCCTTTCCCCCACCGGGAGGGAAAGAAAGAAGTTAGCAGGTGATGACGCTGAAACAAGCGAGTCAACGCGGACACATCCCCCCCCCCTCACCCTCCCCGAGAAAAGTAGCATACAAGGGGCTATGACTCCCATGGAAGGGTGGCACCAACACCTTTCCCTGATCCGGTCCATTCTCTGCACACAAGACTCTTTCGAGAGGCCCTTTCCGCATCAGAAGAGCCAGGGTCAGAGACACAAAGTTAGGGATCGCGCGTGTGTATGTCTGTGCATACATAGCTATGTACGCCGGGCGGGTTGTTGCTTTAGGGGTTTTTATGTATGTGGTTTTGTTTGTTTGTGTGTTGTTTGAGATTTGAGGAGTGGGTTGGGGGGTGTTGTTTGTTTGTGTTTGTTTTCTCCCCTGTTCACCCCAAGTGAATCTTGCCAAATCGGCAATTACTCCGACGGACAAAGCCTTCAAATATCTGGACACATCTCAGCCAAACGGTATAAAACCGGAAAACTTACAAGTGAACTTCCCAACCGCTTCAGGACTGCAGCGCGCAGCGCTAATGAAAGGCGAACATGTCAGAGGGGGATTCTTTGATCTCCACCAAGTTTGCTGAAGCAATCATTCAAAGTAAAATTGGATAAACAGCTAAATACGGTCCGTGGCTCCGGAGCATTTCAGATTGCATTAAAAAGCCAAGGTATTCGCAGCATATTACACGATTTTCCAATGACCTGTTTTATGGGAGTTTAAGAAGAGACTTATGGCTAATAGAAGGGCGATTGCGTTCTTGTTTGGCAGATGCGAAGAGGCGTTTAAAACCGACTACAGATCCCATCCCACTTGACTCGATAAAGGGAAGCGACAATTGTGCTCTAAAGCAGAAAATACAGAGTACGCCTGATTACCAGAGGTTGAGCAGAGGCTGAAGAGTGTGCATCAGTAGCCGTAACGTATTTAGAGGCGGTTATCGTGCACAAAGGACAGACTGGGACGCAGATATCCTACCAGCCCTCCAGCACATCCACTCTCCTGCTGTTAAAAACCCAGCAAAATATAACTGCTGTCTGCCTTCTGATGCGGATATCATTTCCTCGCCCCTGAGACCGGTGAGGCTCAGAGGTGCAACTCGAGCCTTGTTAGGAGAGGGGGCATCTCTCGCCCTGCTGTCCCGTCCTCGCCTCAAACCTGCCGCTGGCAGTGTTGCTGTGCAGGTCCCCCCCCCACCCCAAGCAGAGAGCCGGCTCGACCCCAGCCCTGTTCGGCCTCCCGCCCCGCTACCACCTCCCCGACGGCCCTGAACAGGCATGATGCAACAGTGTTTTTAGGGACACTCCACACTCGACGATCTGAGGATTTATGGATGGCAATTAAAGTTTTATGAATTGCAGCTGAGGCTGGTTATGGAGCTATTTGAATGTGATTAGAATTCAATTAGAAAGTGTTTACCGGCCGGCGGGGCTCCGGAGTGTAAACAGACAGCTATTCCAGCAATGCGCTAATCCCGCGTCTTGTGACAACAATTAGGGACTTGCGGGGTTTAGGCGGGTCAGCTCCCACCTCACCTACTTTTCTCCAAACTGCTGTCGAGGGCTCAGCTAAGTCCCCAGAGCCGCCAGGCCCCGGAGCACTGGGAAGCTGCGAGGCCCCGGAGCACTGGGAAGCTGCGAGGCCCCGGAGCACTGGGAAGCTGCGGGGCCCAGGACTGTTGTCCGCGCCGCCGCCGAGGCCCTTGGATGCCGCGGACTCCCTTGCTCCCGAGTTTCGGGGGGGTCGGTGAGGTCTTAATCACGGTCACAGTGTACAGGCATAGAATTTTTCCCGATCTTCCCGTTTAAAAAGCAGTTCAGCTGGCAGAGATTTGAATTAAAATCTGCGGGGTGGTTTTGTTTGTTTGGTTGGTCGGGTTTGGTTTTGGGTTGTTTTTTATTTCCCTTCCCTTTAAGAGTGACTATTCTGGAAAAGAATAACAATTAAAAAAACCCTTCAGCCTTAGTGGAAAAAACTTTCTGCAGTGATAGAGTGGATCTGGGGAGGGGGCTGTCGTAAGAGAAGGCAGACAGAGCAAGAGTCAGATCAAAATTGCAATTTGTAATTGTTATAATAAAGCAAGTGCAGTGATAAAAGAGAGTAGAGGAAAAATATCACGAAGAAAAACCCACTCTTGAAAGCCAGAGTAAGAAAAGAAGTCATTTGAAAGCAAAGATATCCCAAACCAGGCGGAATGATGCAAGGCGTGTGCCCACATCACATCGGCCTCGTTACAATTTTATTTTTCAATAATTCTGTCCGATAAAATTTCATTGTCCATTAAGTAATCCCCGAAATGAGAGCTCTTATGAGCCTATAATGAGCTCTAATTGCTACGACTGGGAGAGCCACGTGGAAGGATTTAGAAGGTATTAAGCAGTTGGGTACAGAGCACAGGCTGTTACCTAGCCATTACTTTCATAATTCAAGGAGAAAATTAGTCCTTTTAAGGGAAAATCCTTTGATTCCCTTCATTCTGCTCGGGGTGACAGAGTATAGCTTTGTCTGCCTTTAGTTCAAGACAGTGTAACAAATGAGAATGTAACGAAATTGCCCCCTTTTGAAAGTGGAGCAGTTCAAAAAGAACATCAGAGCCGCTCCCCTGGTCCGCCGAGCGCAGAACCGGGTGCGAGTCCCGCTTTTCTTCCAGATGTCTCTAACACCTTTATGTAGAAGAGATTCACGGCTTAAATGACAAAAGCAACTCTTTCCCTTCCCTCCCCCAGCCCCGCAGCTCCCGGCAGAAGAATAAGCTATGCCCGCCCGGAGAAAGCGCCGGCTTTCGGGCGCTCGTCCTTGCGTTTACGGGAGAGGCTGCCTCCGTGGGCAGTGCCGCAGCCCGGGGACAAGTTTCGATCCGCGAACCCAAGCCAAACCATGAAACAACCTCTGCAGAGCACCCGTGGTGGCAAACGTCACGCCGGGGTGACATGCCGTGGCTCTAGGCAGGGTGCGCCCCGGGTTGGGTCAGCTCCCAGGCGGGAGAGCTCTGCTTACAACAAAGCTGTGCGTGGTTAAGGGTAAATGAGGGGCTGCGGGTTCCTGCGCTATGAACTATTTATTCGCCAGTCTAATATTGATTTCCTATTAGTTTCCAAAGCGATAGGTGATCTCCAAGTCGAGTTTTGCGAAGTGAACGCGAGCAGAAGACAGGACTTGCCCCCCGCTCCCATTAAGGAGGTCATTATAAAAGCGTGAACAAGTCTATTAATGTTTTATTGAAAGCGCATCGTTAACTTGTATCCATCCTTTTCTGAAAGTGGCATTGTGATATTGCTGTCTGTGGCACATCTTACCCAATATAGCCCGAGATTTCTCCATTATCTGTAACCAAGCAACACTTTCTGAATACCAAAAATTGAAAAGAACCACTTAGTCTTCAAGAAAGTCCTCAATAATAGTGGAAAAGAACAAAGATCCAGGAGACAACAAAATGCCACAGGGGTGACTTTTCATGAGCAATTATCTCTCATTAATCAGAAGAACAGCTGCAATATTAATTTTCTCTCTTTCTTCCTCTCTTTTCACAGTCCTCAACATTTGAATAATCATAAATTTTGATTTCATGGAGCAGCAACATTGCCAGCGACATCGTGACACAAGCTACCTAGGCAGGGTGTACGCTTTGCACGTAGCTCTTATTTTAAGGCTGCCAAAGAATAAAGTGAAAAAAAAAGAGGAAAAGTTTCGTCTGGGTTGCTTTCCCCCCTGTCTTTGCCTCAGAGCGCGGATTAAGCCAGCAGCCCCTTCCCTCCACCCCTGCCTCTTTCACTTATGGAAAGTAACGGGCGAATGTACCGAGTGTCTGCGCTCGCTTAAAGCGTGGGAGTTTCAACAACCTCGCTGTCCATTTAACTTCCAAACATGAAGCCAAGCGTTGTAGATCTGTCCAAAGAGACAATCTTGGGGCGTAACAAGCATTGTGAGACATCAAAAGGCCCTGGCGTTATAGGCACTAAGACGTGCATTCAGCACGAAGGGTGCAATGCCTCGCTTTTCAGGGGCTCAGCCGCTGATTGTTTAACAAGCGACGCCGCCGCGGCAAGAAAACCGCGCCCCTCCAAAGATAAGGTTGTAACATTAAAACTAGCTTTTTTGAGTTTCACAGAATTTCGTTAAGGGCAGAGGCCGGCGACCGCCACGCCGGGGATAGAATTCGTGGCCTGGGGATGGGAGAGCTCAGTGTCCCCGTCCCCGCTCCTCGCCTCCCCGGGGAGCACGGGGCAGGGCCGAGGCCGAGATGCTACCGGCCCTCACATCTCAGGGCACCCACACTTCCATCCCCAGCCCCGGCGGGCAGAGAGCCTCTTCCCGAAGACTTTCTTGCAGTCCGGCAGAGGCTCGCGGGCTCACCCAGGGGTCTGTGGGCTGAGGAGAGCGGACCCTGCTTCTTCCCCTTCCCCGCAGATGCAGCTCCCTGGTGCCCTTTGCTTCCGTGGGAGATCTTCTTTTCCTCCCTCCCCGATCAGAAATGAACCCACCTTGACCTGGCGCGGCAGCCGGGAAATCGGGCCATTTCTGAGGAAATAGGGAGTTGGCTGGGAGACCTGCGGAGCCCCCTCCGCAGAGAGGAAGGACTTGTCCTGGCTCCCATTTCCCAGGACCATCGAGCCCCTCTCACACTGTCACCCTCCCGCACCCGGCTGTGTCTGCCACTAGCAGAGTGGGGGTGCTGGTGGGGAGCAGAGTTCTGGAACAGCAGCCCAGGGTCCTGCTGGAGTGTGAGTGGCCCTTCTTGTTGGGGAGATACCTGCCCCCTCCTTCAGCCCCTTGCTGCCCTGGGAGAGATGCTGCTGCTCCTGCTTCATGCTGTTGGTGCTTTTCATTAAGTCTCTTTTCCACCCTATTAGAAGCAATTTTTCATACGAGTTCTTCAGGGTGGCTGTGATCACTCACATTTGAGTGATTGCTTCAAAACAGCCCCAGCAGCAGTCTTCAGACCCTTCTCTTCCTTCATGGCCTGACTCTGTGTTTTCTACCTTCACCTGCAAGTCCACCATGCTATCTGTAATGTAATGATCAGCTAGCAGGCCTCATGATTCCCATGGAATCATTTTGGTTGGAAGAGGCCTTTAAGATCATCAAGTCCAGCTGTTAGCCTAGCAATGCCATGTGCTAAACCATGTCCCTCAGCACCACATTTACATGTCTTTTAAATACCACCAGGGATGGTGACTCCATCACTTCCTGTGCAGGCTTGTACAAATTCTTACAAGAATCTTAGTGAAGAATTTTTCCCAATATCCAATTTAAACCTCCTCCGGCACAACTTGAGGCCATTTCCTCTTGTCCTATCACTTGTTATTTGAGACTGATCCCCTCATTGCTACACCTTCCTTTCAGGTTGTTGAAGAGAGAGAGAGAGAGAGAGAGAGAGAAAATGTCTTCCTCAGCCTTCTCTTCTCCAGACTAAGTAACTCCAGTTCCCTCAGCTGCTCCTCAGAATATTTGTACTCTAGACCCTTCACCAGCTTCCTTGCCCTTCTTTAGGTACGCTCCAGCAACTCAATGTCCTTCTTGTAGTAAGAGGCCCAGAACTGAACACAATATTCAAGACGTGGCCTCACCAGTGCCAAGTACAGGAGGACAATCACTTCTCTAGTCTTGCAGACCACAATATTTCTGAACGATGCTGTTGGGCTTCTTGGCCACTTGAACAGAATGCTGGCTCATGTTCAGCTGGCTAGTCAACACTCCCAGGTCCTTTTACAATGGGCAGTTTTACCAGCCACTCTTCCCCATGCCTGTAGCATTGTATGGGGTTGTTGCGACCAAAGTGCAGGACTTGGCACTTGGCCTTTTTGAACCTTGTGCAATTGGCCTCAACCTATTGATCCAACCTGTTCAGATCCCTCTACAGAGCCTTACTACCCTCAAGCAGATCAACACTTTCTCCCAACTTGGTGTCATCTGCAAATTAACTGGGGACACACTCAATCCCCTAAACAGAACAGGCCCTGATACTGAGCCCTGAGGAACACCACTTTTGACTAGATTTAACTAGTCACAAGATTTAACTCCATTCACCACCATGCTTTGAGCTTGGCAATCCATGAACAGCCAGTTTCTCCAGGGGAATACTGTGGGAAACAGTATCAAAGGCTTTACTCTAGGTAGACAACATCCACAGCCTTTCCCTTATCCACTAAGCTGGCCATCTTGTTGTAGAAGGAGATCTGATTAGTCAAACAGGATCTGTCTTTCATAAACCTATGCTGGCTGGGCCTGATTCCTGGTATGTGCCATGTGGTAGCATTCAAGATGGCCTGCTCCATACCTTTCCCTGGCATCGCGGTCAGGCAGACAGGCCTGTAGTTTCTTGGATCCTCCTTCTGGACCTTCTTATAGATCGGCGTCACATTTGCTAACCTCCAGTCAACTGGGACCTCCCCGGTTAGCCAAAACTGCTGATAAATAATTGAAAATGGCTTGGTGAGCACTTCCACCAGCTTCCTCAGTACTCTTGGGTAGATCCCATCTGATCCCATAGACTTGTGTGTGTCTAAGTTGTGTAGTAGGTCATTGATCATTTCCTCTTGGGTTATGGGGACTTCATTCTGTTCCCTGGCACTGTCCAGCTCAGGGGTCAGGGTACCTGGATAACAACTGGTTTTACTAATAAAGACTGAGGCAAAGAAGACATTCAGTACCTCATTCTTTTCCTCATCCTTGGTCACTTGTTTCCCTCTGCATCCATTAAAGGATGGAGATTCTCCTTAGTCCTCCTTTTGTTGTTAATGCATTTATAGAAACATTTTTAAATTGTCTTCTATGGTAGTAGCCAGATTAAGTTCTAGTTGGGCTATCATTTTTTATTTGGAGTGGGAACTTTAATTGCTCACTTTGCAAGGTTCTTACTAAGTGAATCAAGTCTGTATGTAAATATGTGGGTGTAGGCCTTAATTTTATGCCTCCTCAACCCACTTAAAAAGAGTTTTAGCTCATTGATGTGTTCCTTTCAGTGTCTGGATGCAAGAAAACCTTCTTGTTCACACTTTCTAATGATAGTGAGGTCTACAACGGTGTTTCTGCACTATCATAGAATCATAGAATGGTTTGGGTTGGAAGGGACATTAAAGATCATCTAGTTCCAACATCTCTTCCATGAGCAGGGACACCTTGCACTACACCAGGTTGCTCAAAGATCCATCCAAACTGGTCTTGAACACTTCCAGGGATGGGGCAAACTGTTCCAGTGTCTCACTGCCATTACAGTGAAACACTTTGTCCTAAATCTATGCTCTTCCAGTTTAAAATTGTTATCGCTCATCCTATCCCTGCACTACCTGATAGAGAGCCCTCCTCATCTTTTCTGTAGGGCCCTTATAAGTACTGGAAGACCACTATAAGGTCTCTCTGAAGCCTTCTCTTCTCCAGGCTGAACAACCCAAATAATTCTCTCAGTCTGTCCTCATAAAGAAGGTGCTCCAGCTCCCTGATCATGTTTGTGGCCCTTCTCTGGACACACTTGAGCAGGCCATGTGTTCCATATGCTGAGGGCCCCAAAGCTGGACACAGTAGTCCAGGTGGGATCTCACAAGCATAGAATAGAGGGATTCTCCTACATGACATCACGTGGAGGAGCCAGAGGAGGAAATGCGCAGTGAGATTATTGTTTCCTGCAGCCTTGCTGGCATTTGTCTGAGCATGGCTTTGCCATGTCCCTAAGTGCTCTTTAGACATAGGGCAACACCAGGCCAGACACTCCAGATAGTCTGGGCCCTGGTTTTGTCAATGACCTTTGTTTAGAGCTCTAGCAGCTAAAACTGTTAGCTGTCACAGATGATGTGTGAGGGAAAGCTGTGATAGCGCATCTTTAAAGAAGATAAAGCTAAACCCTTCAGCAGAGGCTTATGGTGGGAGACCTGCTAGCCAGCAGGTCTACGGAAGTGATTGTCCTCCTGTACTTGGCACTGGTGAGGCCACATCTTGAATATTGTGTTCAGTTTTGGGCCCCTTACTACAAGAAGGACATTGAGTTGCTGGAGCATGTCTAAAGAAGGGCAATGAAGCTGGTGATGGGTCTAGAGGAAAGTCTTATGAGAGGTAGCTGAAAGAACTAGGCTTGTTTAGTCTGGAGGAGGTTAGGGGAGACCTTCTCTCTCTCTGCAACTACCTTGGCTATACTGAGGTGGATGTCAGTCTCTTCTCCCAGGTAACAAGCAACAGGATGAGAGAAAATGGCCTCATGTTGTTCCAGGGGAGGTTTAGACTGCATATTAGGAAAAATTTCTTCATTGAAAGAATGGTTAAGCATTGGAACAGGCTTCCCAGGGAAGCGATGGAGTCACTATCCCTGGTGGTATTTAAAAGACATGTAGATGTGGTGCTGAGGGACATGGTTTAGTGGTGGATGTGGTCCTGTTAGGTTAATGGTTTGTCTTGATGTTCTTAAAGGTCTTTTCCAACCTTAATGATTTTATTATTCTGTAATTCTATGACTTCATCCAGCCTAAGCACATAAAATGATTATATTTTATTTCCTTTTCCTATGATGAAAGTATGGATGTTGGGTAGTTCAAGACCAGTACAGTAATGAAGTAACTACATAAAGGAGAGAAGATACTACCTCTGCAGACTCAGGAAGCTGAGTGGAATACAGTTAATGAATGATGGAGTTCCTCAAGGATAATAATTCGTTTAATTTGTTTTCTTGGCACAGCCATTAGGACTTAACTATTAATAAGAAAGAGATGAAGTCAGTATTGGTGAGATCAGAGTGCCATACTGGAAGAACCAGTTTCTCTGACAAAGCCAATATAAGCTAGGACCTTGGAGCTCCATAGCTGAACATGGCATTGTGACTGAGGCACCCGGCCATGTTAATCCATGTTTATGAAGCAGCATTCTGGCACAGTCAGTCAACAGGTATCACAGAGCATAACAGGGAGGGCCATTCCACTAAGGAGATGTAAATACTAAAGCCACTGTGTGTGGAGAAACCACCTCTGGGATAGTAGATAGTTTTCCGTATCTGTCTCAGAAAAGACTAAATCAGAGCAAGTCCAGAGAACAGCTTTAGGAGTATAGTAGAAGAGGAACATGGACCCTCATGAGATGAGAACACTCAGAGAGACAAGACATGACTGTTGCCTACACCAGTGAGCCAAATAACTAATATTCCTATTAAAACACCTACACATCTAGAATACAATTAACACTGTGGTGTATGAGATGTATTACTGTCTGCATTTTCATACACGCTGAGACAGACTTGTTACAAGGCAGAAGATGGAAAGGTTTGGGTAACATACTACTCTCAGTTACAGAGCTGTAAGACAGAGTTACTCTGCAGCTATTCTGAATGGTGCAGTGACAGTAGAATTTGGCCTGGTGTTTTCAAAGGTTAGTTAAACAAAATATGACCTTTTTCAGGGTAGGGGAACAAAAACGGTCAGTTCATTCTCCAGAGCTACAAAAGGTCTTTCAAGGGCACCAAAGAAATAAAAATAAAAGCCATAGTCATACTTCCTGATTCACACATAGAAACAACACTTTTATGTTAAGGTATAACCCAGTGGGAAAAGTCCTGGGAGCTTCACAGTCAATGAGAGTCTTGCCAATAATTCATTCATAATGGGAAATGTGTACAGATTCAAGCAATCGATTTTGTCTGAGGGCCCAGAGCAAGATAGTTGTGTAATTGGATTTGACCCAAAGTCTCCTACTTTCATCATCTCGCTGCAAATTACAGTGCTTCATGATGGACCTTAAGGCACAGTCTGAAAATCACTTGGGGTATTCTGTGGTCCCTGGTGCGATAACTGTGCCGACGGCAGAGGGATCATTAAACTCATTGCCCACGGGAAAGTGTGGGGAGTGATACCCATGTTCCTATAATCCTTGGATGGGTAGGATGAGCTCATTAGCCTTCTGGCAGTCATTCTAGGAGAAGGACAACTCTGATTCCAAACCCGGGCACATGGAGCTTGTTTAACCCTGGAAGGCCTTCCATCTAAGAGAAGGACACTCTAATAAAACCTTCATCCTAAGGACCTCGCTGCCAGCGTCCAAGCTTGCTAGGCCCTGGCAGACGAACCTTAGGACTAAAGGGTGGGTCCAGCTCCATGCATGCTGTGTCTCACCTAAAAAAAAATCCCTTGCGCAGGCTCGAGGGTGCTATCCGCTATCCTCTTTTAATCAGCACACTTGCAAAAGGTGCTGGTGAGGAGTGTGGGTGGAGCCCTCCCTGGATCTTCATTTGCGAAGCCTAGCCATACATAATGGACCTTGCAGAACTGCAAAGAATATTCCGAGTTTGATTGAACTCCTTGAGCAAAGGAAACCTAANTGGTGATGGGTCTAGAGGAAAGTCTTATGAGAGGTAGCTGAAAGAACTAGGCTTGTTTAGTCTGGAGGAGGTTAGGGGAGACCTTCTCTCTCTCTGCAACTACCTTGGCTATACTGAGGTGGATGTCAGTCTCTTCTCCCAGGTAACAAGCAACAGGATGAGAGAAAATGGCCTCATGTTGTTCCAGGGGAGGTTTAGACTGCATATTAGGAAAAATTTCTTCATTGAAAGAATGGTTAAGCATTGGAACAGGCTTCCCAGGGAAGCGATGGAGTCACTATCCCTGGTGGTATTTAAAAGACATGTAGATGTGGTGCTGAGGGACATGGTTTAGTGGTGGATGTGGTCCTGTTAGGTTAATGGTTTGTCTTGATGTTCTTAAAGGTCTTTTCCAACCTTAATGATTTTATTATTCTGTAATTCTATGACTTCATCCAGCCTAAGCACATAAAATGATTATATTTTATTTCCTTTTCCTATGATGAAAGTATGGATGTTGGGTAGTTCAAGACCAGTACAGTAATGAAGTAACTACATAAAGGAGAGAAGATACTACCTCTGCAGACTCAGGAAGCTGAGTGGAATACAGTTAATGAATGATGGAGTTCCTCAAGGATAATAATTCGTTTAATTTGTTTTCTTGGCACAGCCATTAGGACTTAACTATTAATAAGAAAGAGATGAAGTCAGTATTGGTGAGATCAGAGTGCCATACTGGAAGAACCAGTTTCTCTGACAAAGCCAATATAAGCTAGGACCTTGGAGCTCCATAGCTGAACATGGCATTGTGACTGAGGCACCCGGCCATGTTAATCCATGTTTATGAAGCAGCATTCTGGCACAGTCAGTCAACAGGTATCACAGAGCATAACAGGGAGGGCCATTCCACTAAGGAGATGTAAATACTAAAGCCACTGTGTGTGGAGAAACCACCTCTGGGATAGTAGATAGTTTTCCGTATCTGTCTCAGAAAAGACTAAATCAGAGCAAGTCCAGAGAACAGCTTTAGGAGTATAGTAGAAGAGGAACATGGACCCTCATGAGATGAGAACACTCAGAGAGACAAGACATGACTGTTGCCTACACCAGTGAGCCAAATAACTAATATTCCTATTAAAACACCTACACATCTAGAATACAATTAACACTGTGGTGTATGAGATGTATTACTGTCTGCATTTTCATACACGCTGAGACAGACTTGTTACAAGGCAGAAGATGGAAAGGTTTGGGTAACATACTACTCTCAGTTACAGAGCTGTAAGACAGAGTTACTCTGCAGCTATTCTGAATGGTGCAGTGACAGTAGAATTTGGCCTGGTGTTTTCAAAGGTTAGTTAAACAAAATATGACCTTTTTCAGGGTAGGGGAACAAAAACGGTCAGTTCATTCTCCAGAGCTACAAAAGGTCTTTCAAGGGCACCAAAGAAATAAAAATAAAAGCCATAGTCATACTTCCTGATTCACACATAGAAACAACACTTTTATGTTAAGGTATAACCCAGTGGGAAAAGTCCTGGGAGCTTCACAGTCAATGAGAGTCTTGCCAATAATTCATTCATAATGGGAAATGTGTACAGATTCAAGCAATCGATTTTGTCTGAGGGCCCAGAGCAAGATAGTTGTGTAATTGGATTTGACCCAAAGTCTCCTACTTTCATCATCTCGCTGCAAATTACAGTGCTTCATGATGGACCTTAAGGCACAGTCTGAAAATCACTTGGGGTATTNTATCCTCTTTTAATCAGCACACTTGCAAAAGGTGCTGGTGAGGAGTGTGGGTGGAGCCCTCCCTGGATCTTCATTTGCGAAGCCTAGCCATACATAATGGACCTTGCAGAACTGCAAAGAATATTCCGAGTTTGATTGAACTCCTTGAGCAAAGGAAACCTAATGTAGGTTCCGCATTCCTTTGTAGGTAAAAGATTATATACAGGTTATTCTCCTGCTCACAGGGACATTCTGGTACAAGTTGTCTACTGTGTACAAATAGATCAGTTACCCAAACTTCACTGATTTAATTTTCTGCTGCAGGCTAGAATTGTTACTGTAGTCTCTTCAAGGAAACAACTCCATTCCAATGTGTGAACCAAAGAGCAATGAGATTTACAAATCTGATCTCAAAAGGGCCTTTGAATCAGATGTGCTCTTCTCTGCTGCTTCTTCACACAAGCACCAAGAAAATGTAGAATTCATATAGAATCATAGAAACATTTGAGTTGGAAGGGACCTCTGGAGGTCATCTAGTCCAACCCCCCTGCAGTGGGCAGGGACATCCCCAACTACCCAACTACATCAGGTTGCCCAGAGCCCTGTCAAGCCTCACCTTGAATGCCTCCAGGGATGGGACCTCAACCACCTCCCTGAGCAACCTGTTCCAGTATTCCACCACCCTCGTGGTGAGGAACTTCTTTCTAATGTCCAGTTTAAATCTGCTCTTCTCCAATTTAAAACCATTGCCCCTTGTCCTTTCACTACAGGCCTTTGTAAACAGGCCCTCTCCAGCTTTCTTGTAAGTTCCCTTTAGGTACTGGAAAGTCACTAGTAGGTGCCTCCGAAGCCTACTCTTCTCCAGGCTGAACAATCCCAGCTCCCTCAGCCTGTCCTCGTAGGAGAGGTGTTCCAGCCCCCGATCATTCTCGTGGCCCTCCTCTGGACCTGCTCCATCAGGTACATGTCCTTTCTGTATTGAGGGCTCCAGAACTGGACACAGTATTCCAATGCTTAACCATTCTTTCAATGAAGAAATTTTTCATATCTGAAAAAGATAGATACTAGAAATCTCTCCTTGCTTATACTTGCTTATACTTAATAGGAATGAACATGTTAGCATGCCCAAGTATTAATGAACATTAAATCTCAGAGGAAATCTCAGTTGTTCATGTTTTGATGATTTTAAATGAAAGACATCCTTCCCTGTTCTCTTTAGAATAACATTTGTCACAGTAATTAATGAGGAAGTAATTATAATGTAATTTGTCAGAATAATCTGACAGGCAAAGAATTGTGCTCTCAATTCTAAAGGAAGTCATAGTTCTAGTTTTCCAACAGATTGGGTACATGTGGGTGGCATAGCAGAAGGTATTTGGCTTTAAGCAGGACAAAAACTTTGGCACTTTCTATTCTCAGGCAAAAATGGATAGAGGCATTTTCTAATTCTCTAAAATATGCTACATCAGGGCATTTTATCTTGACAACAGATTAGTAAATCTGATTTCAGCATTTTCTTCTTGTAAAAGCTACTTCTTTTTATAGTCACTTTGAGACTTGCAGTTCAGTTGCTGCAGTTGTCACTCACTGTGTCTTTAAGATGGTGAGTAAACAACTTAGTCATTCAGTCATATTTACCAAGAGAAAAATAACTGTCCCCCAAACAAATATAAATTATGAGATGAGGCACCAAAGGATGGAAAAACAAAGAAACAAGTCAAAATAAAGACATTACATTAAAATCCAAGTTGATGTTCAGGGATATTGTGATTGCTTACTCCAACAGCAGCTAAAAGAGCTGCACTTTTGTCATAGGCTTTTTTGTTTGGTTTGTATTTTTTTTCCAGGATAGAAGTTGACCACAGCTTTACCCAACTAACAGCATCTGCACCTCTAACAGATACAGCAGAGGGTTCAGCCCACAGCATTCCTTGATAATTGTTTTCAGCACTTTCAACAGATACTGTTCTCAAAGGTGATCTTCTGAAGAAAGGTTTGATGTTGTACATTTGCCATTTTAAGAATGTCTTAAAACTCTACAACTTGCTGTTTCATTTGTATGTTCATATGACTTTATGTTTCGGTTTAGTGGACTTCATGCTTTTGTACTTTCAGCATTTGAAAACTCCCATTGATTTCAATGCTACATCCATCTCACATAAAATGAAAAACTGAGATATTTTTGTGTGTGTGCTTCTGTTTAATTAATGTGATTATAGCTCCTTCCTCCAAAACAAAACAGCAAGGATACTGCTGTACTAGATTCTTGTATTGATGGGAAGGGAAGAAACAAATAACCATACCTATTTCCTATGTCAGTAAGTCCTACAAGAAAAGAAAAAACAATGTTATGCTGAAAAACAGTCAAGGGTTTATCTTGCCTATAGCTTATGGGTAACGCAGGCAGGTTTGTAAATTGCTTGTATCACAAATTCTTTTTGGATTAGGAGATTCTGCCTTCAGTAACAAGTTGTCCTGTGGTCCTTGAAAGAGCAGGAGAATCCAACTATGCCCATCCACAGTTTTAACAGACCTGAAACTACAAGGACTCTATTCTTCACTTTGTTATATGTTAAGCAAATTCTGGAAAGGAAGTAGCTGCTTTTCTCTTCACATAGGACCTATGCCTTCTGTACTTTTTGTCTTATAGGAGTCTCTTTCAGAAAGACTATTTTCCACGTAGAAGTATTCACTGAACCCTCCTTATTAACCTCCTGTAAATGCAATACAGGAAGCTGGACCAAAAGGAAAACAAAATAAATTGCTTGACAGGAGAAAAAAAGAGTAATTAAAATTAAAATGAACTAAAGCTATTCAACAGATCTTTCTACTCTAAAAGCTCACTCAATCCTGCATCATAAAGTCAGCAACATGAGTCTGACTTACCGTAATGGTTTGGGATCATGACTTCCCTTTGCTTTTCACATAGAAAACCTTGGTTAGTTTACCTGTTGTTTTACAGAGATTTGCAAAACAATCAGTTAATCAGCAAGAAACTGCACAACTAAACTGGTCAGAGAAACAAATGCAATCCTGTGGCTCTAACAGTAAATTCTGCTGTGTTATGTGTAGCTACCTACATGTTCCTGACTCTGCCTTTCCACATTTCTGCAACATTGTAATTAAAATCTCATTTTATGTGTTTTGGTTTTATTTTGTTTTGTTGAAACTCAAGGGGGGGTGGTGACTGATGCCATTAGCAGAAATGTTTACATTATCAGTAGCACTTCAGGCAGGCTTGTCAAGAGCAATGGCACATTTAAGCAGGACAGAGGAGCTAACCCAGAAATGAGAGGCTGTGTCAAGGGAAGGGACTGATGTGAGAGGAGGTCTAAGGGCAAAAAAAGCAAAGCACAGCCTGATGTGAGTATCCTTGGAGGTTTGCCATAGCCCTGTATTTTGCTGAACTCCCTCTGTGGTGTCAATGAATGTATGATATAGTCTATTACTTCTATCTTTGGCTTTTGTACCCTCCTATCATCCCGTGCTTGCCCTCTTCTCTTACTATCACCACCCACTCTTGTTTTCTTTCTTACTACCTCAATTAATCAGGGAAGAAAAAGAGAAAATTTTCCTGCTGGCTTTGCTTTGCTGTCAGTGGTGGTAGGAATTCAAAGAACAAGACTTCTTCTGCACCTGCTGCTTGTTTTTTGATGCCCTGTTGCGTGAAACAGTTTCCTCCGTGAGGCCAACAACATACTAATTAACAAAGGAAAAGACAGGGAGAAACAACCCAAAGATCATGGGAGGAATGAGATGAGTGACAATGGAGAAGATGTTAGAGGGAGTCAGAGGGAAGAAGCAGTGACAAAGTGGGAAGTGGGAAAGAAACACATGGGAAAAGGACACACAAATGATAAAGGAGAGGAAAATAAATCAAGCAGCAAAAGAGAAAGGGAATTGGAATAAAGAGCTACAAAAAATGAAATGTGACAATGATTCAACGTCCCTTTTAGATTACAGTACGCAATCCTGTATTCTACCAACTCTGAGGATAGTAAGTACCCTTGTGAGAGAGAGAGTTTTGTGGGGCATCAGTGCTCCCCCACTGAACTGCTAGGTACAGTAAACAAATATCTAGGGGAGGGCACTCCATCTTGAAAAACCAGCACAGTGCTCTTCAGGCTGGACTTTAGGCTTACCTTCTTTTATTTAGATATGAAGACAATAAGTAGCTTAAAATATAATGAGTACGAGCCTGGTGTTACTTTAACTCTTCCCAGAGAAAGGACAATAAACTGTAAACACGAGAGGTGTCCCATCATTTCAGGTAAGAATATACACCGAAACAGCCACAAGCAAACACTGTGATGTGAAGGCACAGACTCAGGAGTGTTTGGCTGGTGGGGGCTCCATAAAAGTGAGGTGACAGCAGCGAAGGAGTGACTACTCACTTGATAGTCCTTGACACAGGAGAGTTCCATGGTAAGACCTTCAGTGTGTAGTAGGACACCAGCCGCACAAAACAGTTGTCTTACTGCCTCTAAGGGTGGTCCAGTAGTGCTAAGAGCAGTACAGAAGGTGTTGGCATCAATGAAACAGACACACAACAATCTCAAGATTAAAGCTGTTAATTTCTGCCTGAAAATCAAGATTCCAACAGTGTCCATGTGAGGTGATGTAAATGCTACTGAAACTGAATTTTTCATAGGTGACTGCTGGCTGTGTGCACTTTGTTTTTAGTGCCTGTCCCAGAAGTCTGACACACTGAAGTACCTTGCACTTACTGTCAGTCACAGTGCTTCGAGCACACTAGGTGCCACAGAACATGTGCTGAAACACCATGGGCATCTCAACCTAGAAACTTAGCACTTCTGCTTCATATCTGCCACAGTTCATCACTTGTTAAACTCTACCATGTACTGAACAGCTTGAAACAGCAGATCATGGAACAGCAATTTGTTAGGCAAGTAATGTATACCTAATGCAATGAACTAAATGAGGTTCCTGGGACTTTCACAGAATCATAGAATCATTTGGCTTGGAAGGGACCTCTGGAGGTCATCTAGTCCAACCCCCCTGCAGTGGGCAGGGACATCCCCAACTACATCAGGTTGCCCAGAGCCCTGTCAAGCCTCACCTTGAATGCCTCTACGGCTGGGGCCCCAACCACTTCCCTGGGCAACCTGTTCCAGTATTCCACCACCCTCGTGGTGAGGAACTTCTTTCTAATGTCCAGTTTAAATCTACTCTTCTCCAATTTAAAACTATTGCCCCTTGTCCTTTCACTACAGGCCTTTGTAAACAGGCCCTCTCCAGCTTTCTTGTAAGTTCCCTTTAGGTACTGGAAAGTCACTAGTAGGTCCCTCCAAAGCCTACTCTTCTCCAGGCTGAACAATCCCAGCNGCTGCTGTTGATATCGTTTATAAAAATGTTAAACAGTCCAGGCCCCAGTACAGAGCCCTGATGGATGCCATTTGTCACTTTATTTCTCCTTGTCTTATCTCAAACCCACAAGCGAGCTAACCAAGCTACTCATGCCATGCTGCACAGGGATCTCGGACTTTGAACATGATAGCTGGGCCCTGCAGCACTGCTACAAGGGCTCAGGTGTGATGTAGGTAAGCCCAACCCTTCAGTGTCATTTCCAAGATTTCCAGCATGTTGCTGCACAGCATTAGCTCTGATTATCTGGCTAATACTATGAAATAGTCATCCAAAACCAAACAGGTTACCAAGTTCACCTGTAGACTGAGCTAGCACGAGGAGGTATAACTTCACTGAAACCAGTGCGTTTCCTCTTGCTTTTGCCAGTATTAAGTTTTCTCCATTTTCTTAATTTCAGGACTGTTAGAGAGAAGCAATGAGTCATCAGTCCCACTACATCCAATTTCTATATGAGAGACACATACGCAAGAACAGTAACTAGTAAAAAAACCGTGTAAGCACACTAGTATGAAAACAATTACTCAGGGGAATCACAGAATGGTTTGGGTTGGAAGGGACCTCTGGAGGTCATCTAGTCCAACCCCCCTGCAGTGGGCAGGCGTTATTCTGTAGAATTCTGTTATTTGAGAAATGAAACCTGTTACAAGCAGCTCATGACAGAAATACTGTCACACTTTTCCAGTATGACAATAATGTCATCAGTGTACTGCAGGTGCTTTGGAGCACCACCTTTCTCAAGTGCATAATGGATCAGTCCATGGCAAACGGTAGAGCTGTGGTGGGGGGTGCTTCTGGGCTCTGAGCAGCTGCAAAATCTGCTGCTGGAGCAGCACGCATTCCACAAGTGGAGGTGGCTGCCTGGCATACACACTTACATTGATGTTTAATCTGACGC